>VHZZ01002113.1:113933-124484 GCA_009801015.1 Silene noctiflora
GTCTTTTGTATATCATTGCCTCGGGAAACCGAGATGGTAGCATCTCCGTACCTAAGGTGGCCTTGTAAGGCACTTTAGTGTATGGGGGTGTTACACGATCGGCGAGTAAGCCAACCTCCTCAGAACAATCTCTGAGTACTCTCTACCTCGGTGGGCTCCAGCAGGTCCAACAAGGACGGTTGTCCTCTCTACCTCGGTGTGCTCCCTAAACACCGTACGCGGCGGGTCGACGAGAACAGTAAAGGTGTCACGGAGACACTGTCTAGCCAAAAGCTCGCCCAAGTACCAGAAAGGCCCCATGGGCGTCAGAAGGAGGAGTCTTAGAACTCCTAGGTCTAAGCACCTTAGCCACGAAGGATGGTTCCCCAGTGTAGTCCTCCCAAGGCCTTGACACCCACTTAAGTCATATTTTAAGGGTAAGGCAATAAATGTCAAACCAACAATAACAAGGGGGGAACATATTAAGGCTAGAAAGAAACCTTACATTGTAAAGCCGCAAAACATTGACACCCCTCCTACAAGTGTCGTTGGAAGAACGCTGGCTCTTCTGTCTACAGATGATTCAGTCCCTCATGACAGGGTTCTACCTAGGCACGTCAGCCGCCCTCGTGGGCGCAAAGCCTGGAAAGTACGAGTAGATCCAGGCCTAAAATAAATAAAAGAGGTTTCCAATAATCACTCATTCGCCAAGAAACACGAATAATCATTTATTTACATTCATGTGCCAAGCCTACATGTTAAGTAATCTTTTGCTTATTAACAATAATCCTTCATTTAGCTAGATAGTTTGAATAAATAAATCATTTATTTATCAAGTAATCATTTACTTACCTATATGTACAATGATCTTTCATTAGTCAAAGCAAGTAAATAATCATTTATTTACATATAATTTATTCTTTACGAGCCGTGCAAAAGGAAAGGGGGGAGATAAGCACTTCAATTCCATTTCTATTTTAATAAATGAAGAAATAAAAGATAAAAGGAAGGTTCATACCTCCAAGACGAGCCCTGGACCAATAGTAGCAGGCGACGTCCCCCTCTCCAGTAGCTCAGGACGCACCATGGCCCTTATGTAACAAGTGAGAACCGCAAAGCTAGGAGTGACCCAGTCCAAACGACCTAGGTAACCCAAGTCAGCAAGGAAGGGAAGAAGCGTCGTCGACAACCTCTCCCCCTTGTCTCCGAAGTAAATCAAAGACAGGAACCACCAAAGCCACAAATGAGCCCTCTACTCGGCTGTACACGGTGGAGAAGTCACCCAACTCCCTCCCTCGGTCAACTGTACTCGAGGAAGAGCCTTACCGTCAAAGTAAAAGTACTCCTTACGTAAGAACTCGGAACCAGACCGGGTACCCTGACCGCGGACTTAGGCAAAGACCAACCCACCAACCGACGGTAAGGTCGAGGTCGTGTCCCAGAAGCGATCCAGGAACACCCGGAACAGGCACATGTTGGCACGAATCTTCCTCGCTCGGATCTCGCGCCATGCCCGTACCAAAGCTCCAAAGGCATCCCCGTCAAGGATGCCGCTCTCCTCCTCCGTCAACCTCTCGTAGGCATCCATCATGGTCGTATAGCCCGAAAATGACCTCATGTTGTCAGCCTCATGCGAGTTCAAACGTGTTTTGGTTAATCGACCATATTTCAAGGAAAGGAGAAGAAAGAAATGCAAAATTATTAAACTAAGGGGCTTACCGAACTTCTTTCTGCGCGGTACGATAGGTGACTCTCCACGGCCCAAATGAGATGCTAAGCATCCCATTTGTCAGCCCACTTAGGTGTCCAAGGCGGCTGACGACCACCTCTCCGAGTGGTTGCCCTCCTAGGCAACCCCTCCTCTACATCCTCTTGAATCCCCGTGTTAGCCATGAGGTCCGAAGAAGGGTCTAAGTCAACATCCATGAAGTCTCGTCCAGACGTGGAAGGTATATCCTCTACAAAATTAAAAATTTCAGACCATTTTAAGTCATCTATAGACACTTTCAGGCTTTTTGATGCCATTTTCAGACAATTTCAAGATTATTTCTTATCAGATATACAAACATGTTTACATTACGTTCCTACGTGTCCTAAATGTGCCTCATGGCGACAGTGAGCAAAAATTTCGGAAGATTTTCGTTACAATGAGCCTAAACCAACAAGAAAAAGTGTTCCAGACAGCATTCACAAACTGAAATTCTGACATGATAGCAAGTTTACACATAATCAAAGGATTCCAAAACATCAAGTTTCATCGATTTCCGACTAGAATAAGACCATTTTCGAGCAATTTAAGTGGTATTTTTCCTCCAATTTCCTCCATACTTGACGAAAATTCAAAGTGAACACATGTTTATGTTCCTAATATGGTCTACCACGCATATCTAGTGTCAATTTCATGGGACAAATGCATTTGAGGCAAAATCCTCAAAAATTTTGAAAACTCTCGGGTATAAACCCAAATTGAAAATCAAAATTCAAGCCACAATTTCAATTGAAGCAAAATACGGACCACATACCTGGATTATTGATGAAGATTTAGAGTGTGTTTTGGTTCTATGAAGACGGAAATGATAATGAATAGGCTATCGCGCTCAACTTCCAATTTTCATTCGACCTGTACAAACTCAAGAAGAAACGCAGCACCTGCTGTGTTCTTTCATGGGATCGCAGCTCATACTGCGCCTTTTCCCCAGCTAGATTCTTGTCTCAAGTCGTTACGAGTTCGTTACTTGTGGGTCCTACCCTTTATCTGTTATTCGAAACGTTTCTTCACGCGTTTCGTGGTATTTTTCATAAATTACCTTCTATGGACATATGTTCTCGTCAAAGATCAATCTTAATCCGTAGCAGGTCACATATTTTCCTTTCTCAGCGGTTTCCACTGACATTCTTCAAACCTACTTCCCTACACCGGGTAAAACTGACATCCTATTCGTATCAGATCCTACATCGGGTAAAACTGACACCTCACTATAGAAATCCAACATCGGGTAAAACTGACATCCCACCATCCTACTATTTACATTTCTATCCCGGGTAATACCGACATCCCGTTATCACATCCTGCGCCGGGTAAAACTGACGTCCCGCCATCTACATTCTTACATCGGTTTCAGAATTTGCCCTTCAGAAGGTTTCACGTATGATTTCTTCTTATGGCTGGCGAACCTTCCCACGTAGTCTATTGAATTTTAAACGACCCTCCCTGGAAATCGACAGACTCTAAAATGTTCCCGACGACAGGTCCCTGGTTCAGTCCCCTTGAACCGCCTCGCGTTGCCATAGTATTCAGGTTGTAATCTTTGATTGACCCGAGGGCTAGACTTTGACTTTCGCCTTGTTCAAGCCTTAGTCAAAGTAGGGGCTCTGTAGATACCTCTTTTCTGCAACCCTCGCCAAACACTCGATGATGATTGGACCGCATGTTTAATACACGAAGCATTATTACGACATTCTATTAATTCGACGTCAAACAATTACCTACATAGACTTGTCAACCCCTTCATTGTCATCTATGCGCTGATACGGTCATTTTGGCAGTAATTAGAGTACATTTGGTGTCCCGGTCAAAATCCATCTTCATGTTTAGAAACCGTCATCATTTTCTAAAAAACGGTCTTAAATATCTCAAATATTCTTAAGATTTCGAAAATAAATTATTTTGACGAAATAAGGAAAACAAATCCTTTCCAAATTCTGAAAACGTGGAAATCTCCGTTGCTAGAGGAGAACCAGCTCTAGAAGAGGGCGCACAGCCTGATGCGCCTCTTCCTGGGCTTGTTTTCAGTAGCGTCCAGATCTTCCTGAGTTCTTTCCGTATTTTAATCCTTCTAAAACTCTAACCTTATGATTAGTATTAATAGAGGCATTCGCCTCACATATTCTTCACGCGAGTGTCCGCCCTTTCTTTTCTCTCTCTTTGCATTCTAAGACCACGTGCATTTGCTACGACGCCTACGTGCTTGAACATTCTCGACCACGTAAGCCTAGATCATTCTAAGTACCAGTCACGTTTTGCATAGACCTACCAATTTGACCACTACACTTAATCTACTCACAATTAGTTAACTTGTTTTTCTAAAATTCTTTTAAAGGGAATCTTCGTTACATTCGTCGAATAATGTCGTTTTTCGCTTCGCAACATGTAAGTTTGAGGGTGTAATTCCCAATTGTATTTTATTTTTCTATTTATAATTATGTAAGAGTCCGTGCCGTAAACACGCTTTCAAAATAATAAATTTTGAAACCTTTTAGACGGATCAGCAGGGAAAGACTGTCGAGAAGAAACGCAACATCAATTGCGCCTTCTAAAATAGTCGCAGCATCTGTTGTGCCTCTTTCAGGGGCTGCTTATCATCTTGTTCTTCCTCGAGTACCAATTTATTCGCCTTTTCTCGTCCTCTTCCGTTTCCTTCATAACTTCCAGTTCTCTTAAATTATTTCAAATTATTTTTTCGACTTAAATTCTTTATAGCCAATATTTATGGATTTTTGTCATTTATTGAAACCCGAATTTCCAATGGTTCAATTTTCCCATATCAAATCATTGAAATTAGACTTTGTAAATATTTTTCAGTTATACGACGATCTTTTGTTCATATTTAATCGGTTAAACCACTTCAATTTTGAGTAAAGTATCATTAATACATCTAAATTAACCAACGAATATTAATAAACACGCGAGTTTGGCTTTCACAGTCAGAATCCAACTCGAGGACAGTCGCACAAATTGATGAGCCTTTTACAGAAGACGCATCACGTACTGCGCCTGTTCTGGCTTTGCTTCTGCCTCTGAACTTGTCTCGTTCTGACGTAGTTTTCTAATTAGTTTATAATTAACTATTAATCGTATTATCACTGTTTCAACGTGTCTTAATTCCTTTATTTAATTCTTTTAAGGCGTATCTATGGCATGGTTTTGTTTATCCTTTTGTAATTTTATTCCTTTGTAATTTATTTCATCTTGTGATTTATTTCATGATTTTATTTCTTCTCACATGTAATGAATATAAACATCCACTTTGACCTAATCGCTTGTTAAATTTATATGTTAACCAACTAGTTTAATTCACATACTAGGATTAATCAATTACTTGTTGCATTGCATGCATATAACAAATGACATATCGAGTATAAATGACAATTCCCTGATCATTAGTAGTGGTCGCTATCGAGGCGGGCGGGATTAGGTGTTTTTAGTATCTGCTTCCTAATAGTTACCCTCACCCCTTACTTAGATATCTGTGAGTACCAGTGTTTGTTCGCATTGCGAGAGTCATTCTAGACATGGAATGCTAAGGGCAACGAATTTTTTAGTGTTTATGTCACTACTTTGTGTCTTGACATGACGCAAAGTATTCGGACGGATCCAACTGTCCCTAAAAATTGGTGATGCCTCCACAAATGCAGGCTTGTTCAAACCATTCACCAGTTTCAATGCCTTTCAAATCGGTAACGTCCCATGACGTTCTTTGTCAACACAAAGTTCCGTGGGAGAAGTACCGCCGCCTTAAACAATACCAACAAGCAGGTGCACGCGGCGCGGGTGGCCCATGTCCACAGATAAGTGCAATTTAAATTGCGGTGCTTTGGTGACTCGGTTGGTCAAATCTAGATACCTCCTTTTTGCACCTCCTGCCAATACCCAGTGATGATTGGAGCGCATATTAAATATACAGAGCGATTTTATGACATTTCGTAAGTTCGTTGACAAGTGGAAACCTCAAACTGTCATGTCAACCCCTTGGGCGCCGTCTATGTGCTAATATGGTCGTTTTGGTAGTAATTTGAGTACATTTGGAGTCCAGTTCAAAAATCGTCTTCATTTTCTAAAGCCGTCTCGAAACCGAGTCGGAATATTGTAGAGTTTATTCCTAAATATTATTTTTGAGTGTTTAAATCTCAAAAACATCTTGTTTTGCGGAATAAGGAAGCCTACATCTTCTCTAATTTCTAAATAAAGCGCAAAAATCTTTCTTACTGAGAAGGAAAGGCCTCAGGAGAGGACGTAGTGGGTGCTCCGCCTCTTCGAAAGGTCGTAGTACTTGTTGCACCTCTTCCTCGTCAGTTTTTCAGAATATTTTCGGATTCTTTCCAAATTTTGTATTTTCCTAAAATTTCACCTCGTGATTAGTATAAATAGAGGCCTACATCTCACATATTCTTCATGTGAGTGTCCGCCCTTCTCTTCTCTCTTTGCATTCTAAGACCACGAGCTTTTGCTATTGACGCATACGTACTTGATTACTCAACCACGTAAGCCCAGATCCATCTAGGTACCAGTCTCGTTTGCATAGACCGACCAATTTGACCAACTCCACTTAATCTAATCTAATCAATATTGTTTCTAAATTCTTTTTTCAAGGGCACCTTTTGTTGGCATTAAATTGAGTCGAGCAACCACTAACAACAACTTAATCTCGCTTCGTTAATCATGTAAGTCAGAGTGTGTAAATCCTACCCTTAATCTTCGTTAATTTCTGTATTATAACTTATGTAAGGATTTATGTTATAAGCGTACCCAACATCGTCTTCAAAACATATTCTTAAACCCTTTTTTGACGAATCAGCTGAGAAAGACCGTCGAGAAGAATCGCATCAGCAGATGCGCCTTCTGGAATAGTCACAGCACCTGTTGCGCCTCTTCCAGAGGCTCATTGTCTGCTTCTATAATACTAGTAAGTTCCTTTTATCTGGAACTGGGTCGAGTAAGTGGTAATCGACATAGCACTTTATGTGAGGTGTTTGGCTAGGCTTTTGTCTAGGAGCCACTCGTCCGAGTTGTGTAAGTACTCGGTCGAGCATCGAGTAGTCGGTCGAGCATCAATTACTCGGTCAAGTATCGCGTACTCGACCGAGTGTCCGGTATGTTTCGGGTTATTTTCACGGTTTGATTAGAACGATAAGGGAGTTATATATTTCACTAATCACGTCTTTAGATAGTTTCATAAACCTAAAAAAATAATCTTCTCCCTAATCACTCTTTAACATCTTTTGTATTGTTCTCAAGCGATTGGAGTCCGTAATTCCGTTGTCTACCGCATTAGCTAGTGATTAGAATCTTTATATAAGTTTATTGCTTTTGGTTAAGACTAAGTAAAACCTAATTTAAGTAATTAGAGGAAATGGTTTAATTAGAGTTTGATTTTGATGTTAGTATTGTTATGTATGATTATTAGGTGAAGATTTCGTAGAGGAGCAGTTCTAGCTCACCTTCATTGCTTTTATTTGATTTGCTTGTCCGGTAGGGTTTCCCTACTCAGTTCTCCGTATGATTGATTATAAGTTGATGTAGTGTTGTATAATTATCATTGATATGGATTATTGTGATGTCATTGATATTGGTAGTGTTGATTTTAGAGCCATTGTTGGGAAATGGTCTTCACCCCCATGTTCGCCTCTTGTGGCTCCCGTCACAAGAGGGATGTGCACATTAATGATCTGGGTGCGCTCGTTGCGATGAGCGGGGATTTAGGTGGCATAGATACGGTTTATCACTGGTTGGGGGGGGGGGGGGGGGGGGGGGGGGGGGGGGAGGTTACCTGTTACAGTGGGTAACCTGGAAGGGTTACTCACTACGGTGTGTGGTCGTGTCCGGGATGTGGTTCAGACACTACTGCTTGGAGTTGGAGATGGTTGTTTGATAAGAAATTATTGGATTGGTTGTTCTATCTGTTTGCCTTGTGATTCATTGTATGTTAGTTGACCCTTGTTGTTTTACAAAAGTGATGTGATCCATTGGGGGATGGTGAGCAGGTGTTTAGCAGGTTGGATGTCTAAGTGGGTGACATGGATGCGAGGACGCCAAGTCTTGCAATTTTGGTTAGCTTCCGTTGGTTTTATTAGACATTTGTAGTTTGGAGCTTTTCAGTTGTATTTTACTCAGTTTTGGATCACGTTATGCTTTAAACTTTACATTGCTTAAATAAATGTTTCTTTGTTATCTATTTGATACGTGCTACCTCGGGCAACCGAGACAGTAACACTCCCGTGTGCTAAGGTAGGCCTTGGTAAGGCACTTTGGTGGTGGGGGGCGGGCGTGTTACAAAGTGGTATCAGAGCGATGATTTTGGAACCTAAAACCAATGAACCAATGAACGTGGCATTTTTAAATAAAATGAACCCGGGTAGGAGTTGTTTGGAGCTACCGCATACAACTTCGAGCCGATCACTATGGGGGAGTGTCATGAGGATTGCTTGTATGTGTGACATCTTATGTACTTATCTTGGAATGTGTGATCATGAGATGTGTTTAATATCGTGGAGTGAATTATGTGCAATTGGATGAAGTCCTATAATATGGGTGAATGTGGCCTGGTTATATGAAATTGGAAGTGTTTATTTTTATACTTGATCAAAGAAACATGTAATATAGGGTGCGTGATATATATGTATAGTCGGGTTATATGTGGGAATCATTTGGAATGATTCAAACGAGTGTGGGGAACATGACCGAGTACGGGGTACTCGATCGAGTATCCACCACTTGACCGTGTGAGGGTATGTGTGATTTTTGGTAGTAGCTACTAGATTGTAGTAATTCGGCCGAGTATAGAGGGAGCTCGACTGAGTGTTGTGTACTCGATCGAGTGCGTCAGGTAGTCTACTGAGGACGACTTATATGATTCTTGGGTTAGCTTCTAGTGTGTGGGAACTCGCCCGAGTAGCTAGGGAACTTGACCGAGTGGCCTATACTCGACCAAGTGTCTTAGGATACTCGATCGAGTACTGATTGGGCAGGTCACCTTTCCGTTTTGAGTCGTAGGTAATGTGCTTACGTTTTTTTTTTACTTATTGAAGCTTACGATGTCGTCCAAGAGATCTGCAACTATGGCTATGGCCGCTAATATGACGATTATGGAGATTCCGAGGATGATAGAGAAAAACAAGGAGCTCACGGAGGCTCTAGAGAATGTGGGAAAGAGCCGACAGGTAGTTGTGGATGCATCCGCAATAAGCACCACTATCTCTCGCCATCGCCCCACCACTTATTAGGGCACCGACGCGCCCAATTTGCTCGATAATTTGATTAGAGAGATGGAAAGCATTTTTGAGGTGGTGAACTATCCCTATGATATGAAGGTAGATCAGGCTGCTTTCTACTTATGGAGCCAAGCTAAATGGTGCTTGTCCCTGGAGAAGGCAGGTACGAAAGAATACTATAAGAAACATGGAGAGGCGCCGATTCCTTGGAGAGAGTTTAGGGTCGCTATAAGGAATGAGTCTGTCCCTGAACATCTCTGGAGCCAGATGAGGGCCGAATTTTATTTGTTTGTCATGACGGATAGCATAACTGTGCTGGAATACTATGTTAACTTCAAAAAGCTAAAGGGCTCTTGCTCTCCGCTTCGAGAAGGGCTTGACCTATCAAATCATGAAGAGACAGCTTGCTGGGGTACTTACTGGTCTGAAGGAGGTGTACGAGCAGGCGAGGCATGCAGAGGGGTTGCCTAACATGTTCAAGGAAGCTAAGGAGATAAGGGGAGAGAAACGAAAAGAGGATAATGACAGTGGAAGTCAGTCGGGCTTCAAGCGGGGTGGCTACAATAAAGCTCGAGCGTACTCTAGAGGGGTAGGTTTTAGTGAAGGTTTACGGTATGGCGGAAGAGGAGGACAGAGTACTAGTGATACATCTAGGTTAACATGCTTCAACTGTGGTGGAACTGGCCACAAGAGATTTGAGTGCAAGAGCACTAGGTGAGAATATTTCGAACAGTCATTCTAAGGAAACTTCTCCTAAGCACCGACACAGAGTAGGGCTAACAGTCGACCAGCTGGATCGTCGAACAGTCAAGGTGGCTAGGCTAACAACAACGGTTGTTACAACTGTAATGGTGGGTCCTATCAACGCCAGAATAACAACGGGAATTAAAACTCAGCAGCAAAGTCTACAGCATCGGCTAGTATGGTGCAAGGAGGGGTCCAAAAGAACACCGGGAAGTTGTTCATGATGGACAAGCAGGATGTAGAGGATGATGCTCAAGTTGTCACTAGTACATTTCTGATTATTCAAAAACCGACTTTTGTAAAGTTTGATTCGGGGGCAACCCATTATCTTGTGTCTAAGAGTCATGCTTTAACTATGAGTTTGGGGGAGTTTGAGTCTGTAAAGGATAATGTGTTTAAACCGTCAGGGGAGTCTGTATTGTGTTGTAAACTGTATATATAGGGGTGTCTATGGTAGTTGGTCAAGTGGATTTTCCAGTTGACTTACTTGAGTTTCCTGTGGATGGGTTTGAGGTCATAGTCGGGATGGATTGGTTGGGTAAGTATAAGGCTAGTATTAACTGCCATCAGAAAAAGGTGTCCTTGAGGGGATCAAAGGGAGTTAGGGTGTCTTATAGAGTGTTGTGGTGAGACCCAAAGTTTAGCTTATCGCAACAATGACTTTAAAGTCATACCTGAGGAAGGGGTGTCCTATGATTTTATGCCATGTGAGAGATATGCGGGTAGAGGAGCCTACAAAAGCAGATATACTAGTGTGATAGGTGTCGTACCCTATACAAAAATAATACCCTAAGGAGAACAAATGAATGTAGTATATAGGGGTCGAAATCCACAGAGACG
>VHZZ01002114.1:85072-99388 GCA_009801015.1 Silene noctiflora
GGCAGTTTGAGGTTGTGTATCGACTACAGGGAGTTGAACCATGTGACGGTGAAGAACAGGTATCCTTTACCGAGGATTGATGACCTTTTTGACCAGTTGAGTGGGGCTGGAGTGTTTTCTATGATCGATCTCAGGTTGGGGTACCACCAGCTGAGGATCCGGGATGAGGACATACCAAAGATAGCTTCGATCGAGATATGGTCATTATGAGTATGTGGTAATGCCGTTTGGGTTGACTAAGGCACCAGTAGTTTTCATGGATTCGATGAACCGGGTTTTCAGTCAGTTCTTGGATCGGTTTGTGGTGGTTTTTATTGATGACATCCTATTCTATTCCAAGACTAGGGAGGAGCACGAGGAGCATTTGAGACTGGTATTCCAAACCTTGCGCGATAACCAGTTGTATGCTAAGTTGTCCAAATGTGAGTTTTGGCTGGAGAAGGTGGCTTTTCTGGGCCATATGATTTCTAAGGATGGGGTAGCTGTGGATCTTACCAAGATTGAGGCGGTGTCAAAATGGGAAGCACCAAAGAATGTGGCTGAGGTACGGAGTTTCTTGGGTCTAGCCGGGTATTACAGGAGGTTCGTGAAAGATTTCTCGAAGATAGCTAGACCGATGAGCATTGATGAGGAAGAAGAACATATTTCGTTGGGATGAGAGTTGTGAGACGGCGTTCCAAAACTTAAAGGAGCGTTTGACTACAGCTCATGTCTTAGCTTTGCCAGAGGGGAGTGAGAACTTCGAAGCCTATACTGCTGCTTCAAAGAATGGGCTGGGTTGTGTACTGATGCAGAACGGGAAGGTAATCGCTTATAGTTCGAGACAGCTAAAGACTTATGAGGAGAACTATCCTACTCACGACTTGGAGTTGGGTGCTGTGGTTTTTGGTTTGAAGATTTGGAGACACTATCTTTATGAAGCGACTTTTAAGGTGTTTTCAGATCACAAAAGCTTGAAGTACATCTACACACAAAAGAAGCTGAATATGCATCAGAGGATATGGAGGAAGCTGATTGGTGACTATGATATGGAGATTATCTATCATGAGGGGAATTGAAGGCCTTGTTTTTGATTCCTTGAGTAGGAAAAGTGTGCATTCTTTATGTACGGCTATGTCTATTATATGACTTAAGGAAGAGGTGAATGAGATGGGGATCTATATGATTGGAAAGAGGGGTGCTCTTGGGGACTTGACAGTGGAACCTGAACTTTATGAAGAGATCAAGAATAAGCAAGTTGATGATCCTAAGATCCGGGAGTGGAGAGATAGAGTGGAAAAGGGAACTGTTTCGAGATTTTCAGTTCATGCTGATGAGAGTGTTCGGTTTGATGGGAGATGGTGTGTACCTAACGATGTTGAGTTGAGGAAGATGATCATGACTGAGGCTCATTGCACTCCTTATTCAGTGCATCTAGGTGGTGATAAACTTTACAAGGATCTTAATAAGACTTTTTGGTGGCCTGGGATGAAAAGGGAGACCGCTGAGTTCGTGGCTAGGTGTTTGACTTGTCAAAGGGTCAAAGGGGAGCAGCAAAGACCGCAAGGTAAGATTCAGTCTCTTGAGATACCTGAGTGGAAGTGGGAATCTATATCTATGGATTTCAATGTAGGTTTGCCGAGGACTCAGCAGGGCAACAATATGATTTGGGTGATTGTGGATCAACCGACGAAGTCGGCTCATTTCATTCCAATGAAGGATACTTGGAGCAAACTACAGTTAGCCAATAGGTATATAAAGAATGTGGTCCGATTGAATGGTGTACCGAAAGACATTGTATTAGATAGGGATGCACGGTTTATATCTAAGTTTTGGCAGGAGTTGCAGGAGTTGATGGGTACTACCCTGAAAATGAGTACGACATTTCATTCTGCGACATATGGACAGACTGAGAGGACTATCAAGACCTTGGAAGATATGTTGAGGGCTTGTGTTATGGAATTTGGTGGCAGCTGGAAAGATAAACTTGATTTGATTGAGTTTTCCTATAATAACAGTTTCCACACCAGTATCGGGATGGCACCGTTTGAGGCCTTGTATGGGAGGAGGTGTAGGAGTCCGATTTGTTGGTATGATAGTGCTGAGGCTGTGGTTTTAGGACTACAGATGGTGCAGGATATGATTGAGCTGGTACGGTTGATAAGACAAAAGATGAAAGCAGCTCAAGATCGGTAAAAGAGCTATGCCGACTTGCATCGCAAGGACATCGAGTTTTAGGTGGATGACAAGGTTTTTTTTAAAGTGTCACCTATGTGTGGTGTGATGTGTTTTGACAAGAGAGGTAAGTTGAGACAGAAGTTTATAGGTCCGTATGAGATCATGGATCAGATTGGTGAGGTAGCTTATCGATTGGCGTTGCCACCAGCTTTGGACCGTGTACATAATGTTTTTCATGTGTCTCAACTCCGAAAGTATGTGAGTGATCCTTCTGAGTTGGATGAGTCTTTGACATATATGGAGGTACCAAAGGAAATCTTGGACTGTAAGGTGCGCAAGACCAGAAATGGTGAGACGGTGTTGCTGAAAGTTTTATGGACCAATCATAATGTCGAGGAAGCAACTTGGGAAGCAGAGGAGGCAATGAAAGAACGGTATCCACATCTTTTTGATCAGGTATGGTTGGTTACGGGGACGTAACCTTGTTCTTTTTAGGGAGATAGGAGATGATCGCATGTGTTTTTGGGACAGTTTTGAGTCAGTTTTTTGTGTGTTTCGGGCTGGTTGATCACAGTTTTGGCATGGTTTGGTTATGGATTGAGTATGTTTTGGTTTTGGTCAGATTTAGTGTTGTTTTTACAGGTATGGGTTTGAAAATTCGGGGACGAAGTTCATTTTTACGGAGGGAAGACTGTAATACATCAGATTTGTGACCTTAGGCTACTCGGCCGAGTAGGGGGTACTCGACTGAGTAGCTGATATGAGTAGTCTGTCAGTGTTTTGTTCGTTGTGAACTCGGGAGAGTGTGTTAGCACTCGGTCGAGTGTGGCGTACTCGATCGAGTGTCCTGCACTCGGTCGAGTGTGTCTTACTCGGTCGAGTGTCTCGTACTCGACCGAGTGTCCGGTTCGTTACGGGTTTTTCCGCGATTTGATATAAATAGAACGGGAAGCAATGTTAATCGTCTTTTTAACTTTAAAACATTTCTTAATCACCTTTTTCACAAACTAAGCGACGTAGAACTGTTCTCTTCTATTTCTATCAATCCAAGGCATAAAGTTCATCTTTTTGGGGAATTTCACACCTTTGCCTTTGTAATCATCAAGGTAAGTTTTTGGTATAGTCCTTTATGGTTTTGGTATTAGATTGATGAAACCCTAGTTTGGGTAATTTGGGGGTTTTGGATTGGATTTGCATTGTTCGTTGTATTGATTGATTAGTTGTATTCTAGGAGGAGATTTCGTAGAAGAAGCTTTCCAGATCCGTGTTGTCTTGATTAGAATTGCTTATCAGGTAGAGTTTCCCTACTTAGTTGATTGTAGAACATATGTGGTATAATATGAAGATTTTTGTGATTATCTTATGGTTGAGTTTATTGATGTTATTAGTATTGAGATGGATGTTGGTGTTGGTGTTGGTATTGGATTGTGAGCCATTATGAGAAATAGTCTCACTCCCATTGTTCGCCTCTTGTGTTTCTTGACACAAGGGGGATGTGCACATTAACGGATTTGAGTTCTCTCGTGCGACGAGCGAGGCTTAGGTGGTACGGCTGCAGTCCCCACTGGCGGCGAGGGTTACCTGTTGCGATGGGTAATCTGGCAGGGCTACACCACCCGGGGTGTAGTCAGTTACTGGTTACTATGGAGTATGGGGATGTTTGGTTACAGTTACTGTGGATGTGTATGTTTTATTGTATATTGTAATGTTGTATAGTTGAATGACCCCGTTTATGTTTTCAAAACTGTGGTGATCCATTCGGGGATGGTGATAGTTGGCTTAGTAGGTGATGATGATTATCTTTGTTGATGTTGTTGCGGGGATTGGCTGGGCCGAGGCATCATCAATCGTTTTGTAGTTTAGGTTCCGCATGTCACGTTTTCATACTCTTATCATTGTTTGGGATTTTGGTTTTGTATTTGTATTTCGGAGTTTTGTAACCATTTTTAATAAGTTAATCTTTAATTATGTTTCATTATGGTTTCTGTGATGTACACTACCTCGGGTAACCGAAATGGTAGCACTTCTATATCTTGAGGTAGTCCTTGGTAAGGTGCCTTGGGATATGGGGGTGTTACAAGCTAAAGTAATCTAAGAGTTTCTCGGAGCTTTTGATGCAAATAAAGCGTAACCTAATAAAGAGGCACGAGTTTATTATTTATATTACAAATACACCGACTTAAGGAAGTTTCCGGAAAAGTCTTCAGCGGTTTGGATCCTCAATCGAGTTTAGCCATACTCGATCGAGGACACGACACTCGACCGAGTCTCCCACTCCTCGATCGAGGGAACTTCGCTTTCAGCTTATCTTCTCGTTTTATTCACTACTTTCCATTTTTCTTCATTGATTCCCGTGCCATTGTCTTGGTACTTTGTCTTGCCGAGTCTGTGGTGCTCATTATCATCCACTTGTCCCTCAAATGCACACAATCTGCATTAAAATATCAAAAGGCGGAAGTATCGACATTCTAGCAATAACGGCATATAAATGACATACACTACAATAAAAGTGAAATCGGGAGACAGGCAAAAGGCGACTGCTAAAGGTAGACGCCAAATTGGTGACTGAAAATAAAGTCGGGCGACTGAAATCAGTCGCCAATTTGGCGACTACCAAATTCCCACCCCTGGCGACTGAAATAGGACCGTTCGGTCGATAGGAAAGTCACGACTTTAAAGAGTCATATTTATATATTCATTTATGCCTCCCCTTAGTTAGTTTTGAGACGGTTTTGTGCTTATATATATAAATATGACTCAAAACTAACTAAGGGGAGGCATAAATGAATATATAAATATGACTCATTAAAGTCGTGACTTTCCTATCGACCGAACGGTCCGGGGGGAACCATAATGCCCTTTCCCCAATCTCCCATCAGCATTAACGAAATTAAAACACGTTAAAATTATCGATAAAAGACTAAAAAAACAACAAAAAAAATTTAGTCATTTAATCACGCTGAACACGGTTAAAATAAAAATTCAAAGTCCGACCCTTGGAGGAACGTTGAATTTCAAAGCCCGAACCAAAGATGTTAAACTTTAAAGTCCGACCCACGGATGGACTTTGAAGTTCAATGTCCCAGGCCATAGGTAACGTTGAACTTCATCGTTCATCAGTGGCCTAAACTTTGATGTTCAATGTTGGTCACCACCACACCAAAACACGCAATAATGGCAACAACATTCGACATCACTAACAACATGCAACAATGGCATCAACAACGAACAACAAGAACAAATCCAACAATAATTACCAACAACAAACAATAACAACGAATTCAACAACAATAATAAACCCATTCAAATTAAAAAACATCCTAAACTTTACCACTTACATGGTGGTGGTTTAGGAAAAAAACATTGTAAATTTTGTTTTAAAAACATCCTAGACTTTTATTTGTTCAGATTTAGGAAAAAATGTATGATATGAAAAGTTAATGAAAAAAATGTATATGAAAAAGTAAAGTGTAATTCCATTTTTTAGAAGCTTGGATATTTCGTAATTGGGATAAATAAATAGAGTCGATAAAAAAAATGGGAAAAGATGAAACGCAAGTCACGTATGACTGGAACCTTTTCCTCTAGTTGCCACACGCTCTCTCTCTCTCTCCCCTCCCATTGAAGAAAGACGAGAAGTTGTAGTTCCATCCTTCCTATAATCATACTCATAATCATGTCCTCTGATGATTCCTCTTCCATCGTCCGTCTTAATATCGGTATTTCACTCTTTATCTTTTTCTTCAAGCTTCTTCCATTTTCTCCAATTACGCGATTTCCCCATATATATAGTGGTGGAGCTAGGGGGCTAGCAGGGGCGCTCCCGCTGGAGGTCGGAAATTTCAAAGTTTGTAGCTAGAATTTTCCAACTTTTTTTCGAGTTTCTCTTGAACCATTACCCGTTCCCCCCCACTGACCCGCTTGGTCAAATTCTGGCTCCGCTGCTGCCATATATATACAAAAATTACTGCCAACTAACCACTATATTACTCATGTACATCTATGCTTACAATATTTCAGATCCTTTTACTTTCAGCTATTTTTTATGTTCTGTTTTTTTTTTTTGGTACTGTAAAGTTAGTATTTGAGGCTGTTAGGGTGAATAAGTAAATGATGATTGTGTTATTAAATTGTCAAGGAGGAGCAAAGTTTTGCACTACCGTTGATACATTGACTCAGCGAGAGCCTCATTCCATGCTTGCCGCCATGTTTAGTGGTCGTCACACTGTCTGCAAAGATCCTCACACGGTTTTTCTCTACCTTTGCTTTCTCTCGCTGTTCATTTCTGATGTAACGATTCATACATTTTCATGTGACAACAACTGTGTCCAGAGACTGCATTTGGATGGATGAAACTACATTCGAGGATTGTGTCAACCGACTACTACTTGACAATCTAACATGCTCGTATAGTTTAGTGAGGCATTTTGCCTTTTCCATCATGTTTTAAAGTCGAGGAATCCGAGTATTTAATTCTATTAGAAATGGAGAACGTTTCAGACATAGGACACAACAATAACAACATTAGCTCAGTCCCTCAAGGGCCGCACAAATTTTGAGGTACAGCGGTTTCCCTGGTTTAGTAACATTCAATGTGAATCATAGTTAAAATTGCAGCAAAAATTGCATTGAGTTTCTATCAGTGTGAAAAGAAGCGCATTCAGTTTAGGTTTTCATTTTAGTTTATTCCATCATATTCTAAACCAAAGACTAGCAAGTCTTTGGCTGGGATGCTATGTAAAATTTAGAAATTACAAGCTGTCGATTGTATGTATTATTGTATTGTGGATTATGTAAGAAACAAAAACGAAAGGATCTAGAAGAAAATGGTTTGTAATTCACGTAGACTTCAAAGCCACAACCCACTATCGAACAAAATACAAAATCATGCTAGTTAGAAGAGGGCACTAAATTCGCATGATGGCAAAAAGGGGAACATTTGAGGAAAATGAGAATAAAAACTAAAGGGACAAATATGGAATAAGCCAAATACTATAACATGTTGTTTCCATTGGCTAGCTATGTGATGAATTTTCCACTTTAGTTCCGTTTCTATTTTCCATGCGGACAGTTTCCTGCTACTGGTGTTTCCCATGTGTTATATAAGTTATTTAAAATTATTAAGGATATTGATTAAAGGATGCACAAGAGGGAGAATCTCTTACAAATTATCATAAAAACACAATGATTCGTTTCAATCCAATTACTTTACTACATGGCTCAAGGCACCATCTTCCAAACATTGCTAGTCCCCTCCTTTCTCATTCTCCTCTCCCTAACTGAAAGAACATCTTTAGCGGCCTAAAGAAGGCGATCATAACCAATAGCCGCTTAAAGCTATAGTAGCTAATAGTAAGTGAACGTTACAAGCCTTGTGAAGTTTTGCTTTGACAGCAATAGTCTTGTTGTCTTATAGGCCTATAAGCTTGTTGAAGTTTAGCCTCAATATAATGGTAGGTATTCACTATGCTTTATACTGGAAAGAGGTCATATGTGTGTCTCATTCGCAATTTATTTCGTGATCTTATCTAGCATAATTTTGTTTCTAACGTAGCTGGCTGCATTCATTGCAGGGTTATATCTTTGTTGATCGAGATGGTACATATTTTCGGCATATCCTTAACTGGTTGAGGGATGGTGTAGTTCCCACATTGAAGGATGCTGATTATGCTGAGCTATTGCGAGAGGCTGAGTACTTTCAATTACTTGTAGAATATACTCTCATTTTCTTTTCTATTTTAGTATCCAATTATTCAATGGATTTTGAATTAATAATAGATAGATTGTATCAAGTAGGAACACTACCTTTGCTAGTACTTATCTATAAACCATAGAATTTTATCTGCTTTCAACTGCATAATTGAACCACTAAGGTACTTATTCATCTCTAATGGCGGCTTCCCTTATATCTTTTAGGCGTTGCTTGCGTTTAAGGTTATGAGCTCGGTTAATGGAAACTTATAGAGGGAAAAATAGAAATTTGGGCGTGGTAGTTTTTGTGAAAGCAAAAACAAGGGAGTATGGGTAATGGTTTCCATGTACCCCTAAATGAGGGCAATCTCTCTCTCTCTCTCTTTCTTCAGCCAACACCTATACCCGTACTCCACCATATTAATGCTCTGCAGAAAAATCTTATGCTTAGTAGGGCTCTCTTTGTTACAGTATTCATCCTGTGTGCTATATGAACAGTTTGCTTCAGTGGTGTTCCAGCATATTAGCATAGGAATCTCGGAATAAAAATGATTATAACGCACAACGGAAAATTTAAAGAAAATTCAAATTTGCTTTGCTTTTATATTACCTTGTGTTTATGTGTGGTTCTTTGTGCTAAATTTGCTCTAGGGGAAATATGTTCATCTTCTGGAGTTTTGTATTGATTAAAGTTCTGCACTTTCTTAGAGTTTCAACAAAAGAATCAATTGGATGTAGAACTTGGCACTTTAGAAGTATGCGTATCTCATTAGAAAGTAACTTATTTTTGGAGATATCACGTGTTTTACAATTTTACCCATGTTTTTGTGGCATTGATATGTTTCTAGATATTGAAACTTATTTTCAATAATATTGATCACTATTTTGTTTTAGGGGTTGATTGAGGGGTTAAGTGCCACTCTGAGTAAGAGGAGAGAAGAAGAAGAGTTGAACTGTGAACTTACTCGACGTGATATTATTAAATGTATTCAGTCAGAGAAAGTAAAATTTCGTGGGGTGAATCTTTCTGGTCTCGACCTCTCAAAATTGGTAAGACACTTCTCTAAAAGTGCCAACTCTATAAAATTTTGTTCTTCGTCAGTGTTTGTGTTTTAGTTATAACTTAAAAGTACTGATTTCTTGTAGCAAAGTTTTTGTGAACTACTTTTTATAATTCTTTGCTTATGGGTGATTTTTATATGTTATACAAGCTTTTGACTGCCAAAACTTCCTGTGTAACACATTTGTGTTGAAAGTTCCATACAGACTAGATTCTAGCAACTGTTGTTAATTGCATTAAACAATATCGTAGAATTTGCATACGAAGTATTAATTATGTCGAAGACCGTGGCACTTTGCTCATTTGCTAGAATTGAGGGGGCATTTGGTTCAACAAAGGGAAAGAGAATGGAAACAAGAAAGGGAATGAAGGGTAAAGGAAAGGGATTACCCCGCATATAACTCTTTGTTTGGTTACCATAAGAAAGGGAATGCCCTATCATTCATCGACCACCTATTTTCTCAATCACCTCTCCTACAACTACCACCGCCCACTTCTACAACAACCACCATCCACCACCTCCACAAGGAGATGCCGGTGCCGACCCCCTACTGCCGATGCCACCTTCCCATCCTTCCATGCCTGTCGTCCCTCCAACCACCACTAGAAACACCATCCTTAAACCCTTAAAAACCTCCCCCAATACTCAAACTCCCCTCCCCCACCCACGATATCACCGATCTGGCGGTTCCGTGGGTGGGGGAGGAGATTTTGAGTATTGGGGAAGGTTTTTAAGGGTTTAAGGATGGTGTTGCTACTGGAAGTTGTGGAGCTTCGCATGAGGAGAGGAGGACCGATGATCCTTTGGTGGGGGTGCTGATGAGGGAGTTGTGTTGCTCGGGTGGGGAGGTCCGCTAGGGACCAGGTTGCCCCCAACCAAACCAAACAGCCCTTGAATGCTGTTCTTCTTTTCTTTATTGCCGATGAGCTAATAAGGGTCATACTGTGGTTTCAGTAGCTACTTCTATAGCTAATAAGGTAACAAGGTATATCATCTTCACAGAAGTTCTACTTCTGCTAATGAGAGAACAACATCTGATGTTAACAGATCTTGCTGTCTCATGCTTTTCTTGTATTGTATGCATGATAAATCCTTGACTCCTGGAAAGAGGGACAAATTACCGACAAGACATGTCTTCTGATCCGATAACTCTTTAATATTGACATATTCATCAGGATCTTTCATATGTGGATTTCAGCCATGCGTGTCTAAAGGGTGTTTTCTTCTCCCGTGCAAACCTTCAATGTGCAAAATTTCGGGTATGTTAATCCAGTCGTTTAGCTTCTTGTTGAAGTGTATATGATTTGTTTTTTACAGGAAACATTGTTTGATATTTACTTTTCCAGGATGTGGATGGTGAAGGATCGATTTTCCACAATGCGACTTTGCGCGAGTAAGATACTTGAGTTTAAACTTAATATATTTGATTTACACAACCAATGGATATTTGGTCTATACAATTGATTGGTTGATATATGGGATTGTTTATTTGGTTTGTGTTGCCCACTAAAGGTGTGAGTTTACTGGAGCGAATCTCCGTGGAGCTTTGTTAGCTGGAACTAACTTGCAGAGTGCAAACCTACAAGGTAATCCTTCTTTTAGTCGATTCTTGTCATAAATTGGTGTACCCTGAACTACAGTATAAACAGTAGAAAGTCAAGTAGTGTTTGCTGCTCATGTTTTGCTGCACAGTATTACATATTCTATTTTCCTGCTAGCTTGAAAGTGATGAATAATCTTTGTATTACACGCCATTGCTGTTCACCATTTCTATTTCCTTGATGATTAAAAGAGAGATCAATAATGGAAAAGGTAGTAATGACCCCACAATATACACCTGACTTCTCTCCATGGTCATGATCAGGGTTTCACAGTAATTTGAGTCGATTTTCCATGTTAGTGTTCTATTTTCTTTCTTTTTTTTTTTTGGTTCTCAAATCTCAGATACATACACCCTTTGCAAATGTGCCCCTTTACAAATCCTTTTAGTGGAAAGTAGTAGGCTATATAGGCAAAGTCACAGAAACATCAGCCATATTTTGATATCTGTAGTCATGTGTGAAAATTGGTGTTTTTAGTGAATGTTATATAACGGCAAATAACGTAAGACAACCTAAAATTCCAATACGTTACTTTGCAATTTCGTGCCATGCCTCGCTTTCTCATGCTCTCCTTTTACTGTGCACCCTGAGCAACCTATTTGTTCCAACTTTTTTTTACAAGAGTCTGCCCTTAGTTTAACTATATGAAGGATAGGAATTCACTTTGAAGCAAATATATTCCGTGTACCTTTTTTTTGGCTAAGCATATCTTTCTTGTCTTCCCAAAATGCTGCTTTCATGTAATCTTCTTATCTAACCGCTTCCAGGCTCTTTCTTTTCCCCTCAAGTTGTGAACTCTGATTTTCTAAGAAGTGTTTTCTTTGTGAATATTATTTATCAGGTAGATTATTTAGCTAGCCAAAAGATTTGTTATAGCCTCTGAATGGCTTTTTTCAATTGCTCAAAGATCTGAAAGGTCACTACCCCCTCAATGTTGACTCCTCATCATTGGGCGTAGGTGTTCAGTTGAATCAGAGCAACAGAGCTAGCTAGGGTTGATTTTGTAATTTCAGAGGTACAAGTAGCAAAAACTTCACATAGAAGTGTTGTTTGACATGTACATAATATCCAGGAATCTCTTTGAAGTTCAAATTTTGGTTAGGTGCATTATTTTAGAATTTTGAACTTTTCTACTTCAGCTGACAGTAACAGTAAATGTAAACTGCTGTTTTGCATTATGAACAAAATTATCTTTTGAATATAATTAGCAAATGGAAGCATCAGAAAGTTTGAACAGAAAACCAATCTGGCTTTTGATACCTATTTTTGAACCCACTTTCCTCCTTTCCATACATGTCTGATGAAGTGGCGCATATAACAAAGATGATTCACCATTTTAAATCTTCTTTTCGTTAACATAATCACACCCTGTAACATTTAAATCTCTCCATAGTTCTATTGGTCCATTAATTCTAAGAGTGCGTGCTGGAGATTGGCCCTATAATCATTTCAGGAATTATACAGTTTAGCTTATGACTGTTGATCTGTCTCTCCATTTGTTTTTACAACAAAAAGATACTCCGTATGTGAAATTGTTGCTCATGTCCTTTCTGTTGTTTTCTATTATATATGCCTTTTGAATTCATGCAAATTTCATTGCTTGCAGATGCCTGTTTGATTGATTGTAGTTTCTGTGGGGCTGATCTACGTTCTGCACACTTGCAGGTTGGGTATACTTGTTAGTAATTTTATAATCGTAGCTCTGTTACAGAGTATCATTTCTTTGTCGAAAATCTAAATTGGTGTGCCCCCCCCCGCCCCGTTTTTTTGTTTTCTTATGTAATAGTCCGGTTCTATGTCAAGTTATCAAGTGGTTTCCTACAGTAACAAACGTTTTACATAATTCTTGCCAAATTTACTTAGATTTACAGAATTTTTGTTTTCATTTTCGATTTATAAATATGTTTCCCTTGAGGTCGTTGGATGCCATATTTTTCTAATCTGGAAACAGAAATTACATAACACTAATAGATTAACTAGGTGATAACCTTCTGTGGAATTGAAGTTCTAAGCAGTCTATTGAAGAGATGTGGGTGCTTGGCTGTCAAAACATTTCTTGGTGACTATAACTTCAAAGGCTGTCAATCTGTTGGGGGTAATAGTGTTACTTGAAGAGTATGTCTTGAGCAAAGTCTTCACTTAACACCTAGCTTCAATAAAGCAATTAATCAAGCTAGTATGATTGTTTTAGTGTGAAGTTCGTGGAGGAGAACAAGGCCAATATTTTGAATGCCTCAAGTCTCCTTTTTAGCAGTTAGAAAGCGAGTTAAGTAACCTGATATTTACTTGAATGACGCTAATTCAGAGGCTAGTTTGATTGGAGGGATCTATTCAGGTAACAAAAAATATTCTGAAAATACGCACTTTTCCGTTAGAGGCAGAATAGAGATCACAATTAAAGTAAAGGCAGAGGAGTAATTTCTGCTTTGATTCTATCCTAATTTAGCTTATTTTCCATTTAGTCTCCTCTTGCCTGCAATAGGAGAACTCTGTGTACACTTGTTGTGGTAATTACTCCCTCCATTCAACTCCACAAGGCCACTTTCCTTTTTACACAAGTTTTAAGAAAAAAATAAACAATGAATAAAAGTACAATGGATGGGCAGGAAATCTGCTTTATTAGGGAAAAGTAACTAAGATTAAGAAGACAATTAGGGATTAAATTTCCCCCCAAAAATTACAACCTTTTAAATATCCCACCAATTGGTTTGTTTTTKAAGTTTCCCCCCAAAAAMCATCAACTTACAAGTACAAAAGGAGTAGTTCCCTAAGTCAGTTCTCAGAACTTCATTACACCACCAAAAATCACACAACCAATAAATTACAAACCCTGTTTCAGTGGTAAAAAAAGTTCAATTCTGAGAATAAAATTACAGTCCTTCCAGCATAAATTACAAAACCAAAAACTATAAATTACAAATCTGATATCAGCAATGGGAGCTAAGTGTCTCTCCGAAGATTCAAGGCACGAAGTGGCCATCTATTTGCTTCAGAAATCAAAACAAGGCAAGCTCACCCATGGTGATATTAAGGCAGCAGCTGTGAGGTACGRTGTTAAGAGTAAAACCATCTCAAGAATTTGGAAACTTGCAAAAGTAAACAGAGAAGTAGGTACACCATTAGATGTGAAGAGCAAGAGAATGGGTAATAAKAATAGGAAAAGAATACTCCCTGATATTGAGCACATAAAATCATTGGAATGGGGTCAAAGAGACACCATGGAAAGAGTCTCAAAAAACACGGGTGTATCAGTTGGGACAGTTCATTCATGGGTATGTGAAGGTCTACTTAAAGCACATTCAAGTCCATTACATCCTCATCTAACTGATGCAAACAAGTATCACAGATTGAATTGAAGTACTTACTTGTTGAACATGTTGTACAAGAATTTCTAGATTTAAATGCAGTACTAGTCAGAAAAATCAGGTTTGCAGAAATGAGCAACATTATTCATATGGATGAAAAGTGGTTTTACATTACTTATGATGGTCACAAGTTTTATGTGGTTGAAGGGGAAGATTTACCATAGGAGTTGTCAATCCAAGAGGTATATCACAAAGGTTATGTTTATGTGTGCAGTAAGTAGGCCTATATATTCAGAGGATGGGGAGTTAATATTTGATGGGAAAATTGGTATGTTCCCTTTCACAAAACAGCAACCAACAGTAAGAGCAAGTACTAATAGACTAAGGGGAACATTGGAGACGAAGTCTATTGATTCTATTACTAAGCAAGTAACAAGAGAATGCATCATACAACAAGTCATACCGGCTATAAAGACTAAATGGCCTGAAGGAGCAAGTAAA
>VHZZ01002114.1:110680-121287 GCA_009801015.1 Silene noctiflora
GAATTGTATTTGATGATTGAGGGTGAAGAAAGGGGAGAATTTGATTTCTAGGGTTCTTGTTCATGATTGTCGATTGGGAGAAGTAAGTATGGCAGTTAAGTAATAAGCCTAGTTAATTAGCAAGGTTAGTTTGGTCATTAAAAAGATYGGAAGTCGTTAAAATGAAATCGAGTCGATAATTTTGCAAAACCGTCTCACAAATGTAAAATAAGTGAGAAAGGTAGGGAATTTGTTGAAAGTTAGGTGGTTATTTGTAAAGTAGAACATAATAGGTGGTAATTTGTAAAAATAGGAACTTATWAGGTGGTAAATTGTAATTTTCTCTATTAAAAATGATCCAATTTGTTATTTTATAAATGTCTAATATAGAGATTATATTTATTTAAAATGATGATCTAGTTTGCAAATGACAAGCCACCAACCGAATAAGTTTAGTGTTACTTTCACTTATTTGGACTACTTATGCTTCATGCGCCCTAAAAAGAGGGAATTTAATTATTCTCTTTGTTTTAACTTTTTAAGGTGGCCCCTGCGTCTCCCACGTCTCCCTTCTCTTCATTCTTTTTTTTTTTTTTTTTTTTGATACCTGTAGAGGAACGTTTCTACATTCGCCTTGCTTATTGAGCAAGGCCATGAGCAACCTGATTGAACGACCTCTTAACAAAAGAAAAACATAAGCAATGAAAAAACTTGAAAGTTGAAAACATCTCGAATATCATCAAGGAGCCCTTTGACGAGATGATGCTCCACCTCCGCTCCAATAAGTTGTTGAAGAACCGGCAGACAATCCGAGAAAAGAGCCAAATGAAGAATCTGATTATCTCGTGCCCACTCCAGCGCAATCCTGATTCCTAAAGCTTCAGCTCTAATTTTGGAGTTATGCATGGAGATGACGTTACCACACTTTCTCTAATTTTGGAGTTATGCATGGAGATGACGTTACCACACTTTCTCTGACAACCCATTCAATTGCCGCATCGTCAACACCTTTCCATGCTGCATCCACATAAATGTTTAGCATCTCACATTGACCCGCAACACCAATACAAAAAACCGGATGACCATCACACATATTTTCCGCAGACAAGGTATCGTCCCCGACCTCCCCCGGAAAACCCGCAGAAACCTTTTTTTTCCATAGCAGTCAGGGCAGTGGAAGTTTGTTCCCTCCATAAATTAAAGAACATTTGTGAGCTAAAGCATACATCATTGAACCAAACAGCGTCCCTAACCGCCCATATACACCATATAGTTGACAAAAACTTAACAAGTCTTATGTCCGCATCCGTCAGTTTACCTAAATAATATATCCAATTCACAATCCAATCCCTTAAAGGCAACCTTGAGTCCTCTTCATATTTTAAGCCCATCTCCGAAGCTAACCCTGAAAAGATGTTCGAGAGTCTCGCACCTAGAATCATCAAGGCTGCACGGCTTACAAGAAACATCTATTGGGAAATTTCTTTTTTGAAAATTGTAACCTACCGACAGGGTATTAGTAATAATCCTCCAGATCAAAATCTTCCACGCCTGCGGCCCCGGTAGTCTCTATTAGTAATAATCCTCCAGATCAAAATCTTCCACGCCTGCGGCCCCGGTAGTCTCCATAATCTCTTGCAAAATCGTCTCATTCGATCATCAACCCTTGTCTTATCTTTCGTTGTACCCTTTTGCTGAAATAGCGACCGAAAGGCAACCCCATATCCACTTTTAACAGTATAAACACCTGAGCTATTGAAAGGCCAAAAGACGGAATCCTCTGACCGTGAGTGGCACCATGGCATGGCAAGAATATGGGAAGCATCATCTTTAAAAAACACAAACTTAACTAAATCCTCATTCTTAAGATCCTTTATGCAAAGATCACGCAAACCCACATGATCTAAGGAAAGGATCATGTCGCTTGGTTCCGGTCTACGCCCATTCACCCAAGATATGTCCCACACATTCAGATCACAAGTCAAACCCGGCTTCCAAGCAAGCAAGAGTGAAATAAGCTTATAGCCATGAAGAATGCTCCTAGCCCCCCACGATAAGTTAGCCGCTAAGATACCGTCGGTCATCCGACCTTTCTCAAAAATTTTTGAACGGAAGACCCGACAGAAGAGAGAGTCATGTCCTGTTACTATCCGCCACGCATGTTTAGCCAGGAGCGCCTGGTTTAGGCATCCAATATCCCGCACACCAAGACCGCCGGCAGTCTTTGGTAAACTAAGGAAAATCTTACTACACCAATGGACCGACTTCAATGACCTATATCCCACCCACCAAAAAACCAAAAATGTGACAGCAACGAATTTAACTTGTTGGCCACACTTACCGGTAAACGAAATACCGATAGAAAATAGTTAGAGAGGTTGGATAGGACTTATGAGATCAGCGTTAACCAACCATCCAGCTGATGACAAAAAAATTCCATTCCAAGAGGTAATACGTCTCGTGATGCTTTCAATCATACCCCTAAACAAGCCCCGCTTCAAGCCCTGAAGATCCGCAGGCAGCCCAAGATACTTCCCAAAACCTTTATTACTCTTTATTCTTCTTCAAAATGTGTTTTTATTACCATCTTTGTACGTTTTACTTTCTCTTATTGTTCTTGTTTGTCACCACTGAGAATTTTACGAGACGGTGTTGTGTTCTGTTTTGACGTGTCAAACATGTGTTACTGGTTGTGTCGAGCACGAGTCGTGTTGAACTTGGCAAGATGATTAAGTGAAGCGTCAAAATAATAGCTTTAAGTGAGCATCTTCAACATAAATATTACTACCTCCATTCCAAAGTTGTTATTCTTATTTATTTAGTAGTCGAATGTTGTGAAGTTTGACCATTAATTTCTCTAAAAAATTTGTTAGTATATATAGATTTATGAAAATAATTTTTTTCATATGATCAGTTTTAGCAAGTGATCATTATTGTATATTCTGAGAACAGTTAAAGGATTATACCACTGGTTGACGGTTGTATATACAACCGTGGCGACTTATTGAGTCTCTTTGAATAGTTTCTGAAATCAACCAATTGGAAGGGAGCTCGTAAACGTTTTTAAGAACTCTAAGTAGACACCCGTTGTATTTATCAACCGGTGTATAATCCCTTTTACGTTGTGAGAAAATAATGATTAGAGTCTACATTGTTTGACCACCAAAGTCTAATGGGGACAATATAAACGGGCGCTTGGGTTTGAAGGAAGAGAGTACTTTATAATACATCAAAACTATAGAAAATTAAATTGAATACCTTGTCTTCAGTACAGTAAATCTATTTGCTGAATAAGATTTTCCTGAAGAAACTTATTTCAGTTGATTTGTCATTATCTTTCTGCAATCCTACCTCTGTAAAAAGAATTTTTGTTAACTTTTGCAACGTTGTTTTCCTTCTCACCTCAGGATTTGGAGGGTGCAAAACTTGATGGTGCCAATTTGCTTGGAGCAATCCGTTAGCAATGCTGTCTGGAGGTGGGCATAAATAACATGTGCATTATTCTGTTATCCCTTGCAATTTATTAACCTTGATGTTTGTCTTGAACTAGCTTTTTTAAGTTTAAAGTCATGCCAATGTTTGACCGACTGCTAGAATTGACATTCTTTAGTGTGTTGATTAAGATTCATGGTTTTTATGTTGACACTGTTACTCCTATATAACTTTGGCTCCGGATCGACATGTAATGTACATGGGAAAAAAATGTTTGTGCTAGAACCTGTCAAACTCTTTACCACTTTGCTCCTTGGGGAAAGTGAGTAATGAAATAGTGAAAATTAGTTACTTGCCGTCGTTGAAGTTTGTTTATGTATATTTCAGTCACTGGTAGAATCAAATAATCAGCTGCTATAGCGATGGTATGAGCTGCACAATTTTAACATTTCAGCTGGACCTTGGCTGTTCTGCCAAGATTCACCTTTATAACTATTTTTCCTTCTATGAGTAGCTTAAAAATAAGCAAAGTGTTAAAATCATTTCTCAGTTGGCCTACTAGTATTTGCTTCGCCCAAGTTTTAGTTACTGGTCGGCATTACTGCCCTCCTTCTCCAGGGATGCATAAGCGATGTAATACAGAATACCTTTGGCAGCTCCTTGTGTTTTGGCTTAAATAATTTACCTGTAAAAAATGACACAGCATCAGCATCATGTGGATTTGAGGCCTGCAGCAGTAGGTGATCTGAAACCTAAAAGCTCTGTAACGTTAATAACCAGGAATGCTTGTTGGCACGCTTAGGTAGTTTCGTCAGGGTTGTATTCTCGGTTTACTTCGGATTCAAGCATCACGGTAGGACTACAAGGACGATACTTCTCTCCCTTGTAGATTTAAGTGTTTAACACAGTTACATTTCTAGGTGATTGTATTAATTTTTTTTTACTGTGAATAAACTCTCATATTTCAAACTCGTACTAGTTTTTAGTTAACTTTTTGTTCATTATGTTGAAAAAAGAATACCATTTTTTTTTGTTACTTGGGGCCTAAAATTAACCTATCAAAACGGGCCTCTTAGATTCATTAGACGGTCCTGAAGTACGTAGATCAATTTCTTTAGTCGAGATTTTATCAACTGTTGATACTGTTTCCTTGGCAGGAAGGCTATAAAGATGTGTCAAGGAGTGTTAATGTTATACCTGAGTGATAAGTCCATCTAAGCCTTCAAGTAGGTGTCCTAAGAATATTCATAAGCAAGCTTTTTAATGGACAAACCCTTTTTAACCTCGAAAAAATCTCGGATCCTCCGGAAGGACCATAATTATGTTCAATCTATAAGGAGCTTCAATTCCATTATAAAAGCTATAAATGAAAAGGTAAATATAAGGAAGATAAAGCTCCTTATTGGTTAAGGGAGGACGTAATTATGATCCTTTCGAAGGACCCAAGAATTACAAGATTCCGAAGCAACTAAAAAGGATTTGTAAGAGCCAAGAGGTTACAAGTTTATAATAGTCACAAATAAGATTTAATGTTGTTTTAAAAGAGTTAATAATAATAACAAGAGTCCCAGCTTAGGCTACTATTGACGTAAAATTGTCCTGGTCGGGGTTAAGACAGTGATAGTGCTTGACCATAAATATTGTATGTCGGCAATTTAAAGTACACCGTACGTACATCTGTATCCACATTATTCTATTAATTTACATGGTGCCGACGAGCTAGATACGTGGTACCAATTCAATGAAACTTTGTAAGAGATTCCATAACCATAATAATTGATCTAGTGGTAACATCTATGATAAACCTTTTNTAGTGGACCTTTTTAGAGCACTTTCATGGAGGGTAGAATCGTGGAGAGGTCGACCTTGCATTATTGTGCACATTGGTCCAAAGGAAAATGGACTACTTCCTACTTTTTTCATTTTTTCCCCTTTTTAATTTATTTTATCGCTTTTTAAGAATACGAGAAGGGTTTTACGTTAATACAATTATACAAGTTAACAAACGGCATAAAATCATACTCTTTTCGTTCCGATTGATTATTAACATTTTCCAAATTACCAGTTTTCTTTTTATCTTAAATGAGAAAATTAGTCAATTTTTAGTTATATTATTCACTTGTCTATGACTATTGCTTAAAATTTGCCAACATATAAAATAGGGCAATAAAAATGAAATGAAGGCGAATATTAGTAATTATTTGGACTATTATGGGATTAATTCACCATATTTTCAAACAAAATTTTCAAACAAACATGCTCTCCCAATTTCTATAATAAATAAAACCGCTTTATAGAAGTATTAATTGCACATTTGTGACGGATATATTCGTCGCATGCTTGTGACAAATCAAGTACCACCAAAGTACCCATGTGGGGTAGATAAGAAGAAAGCAGAAAGTCTAGGGAGTAGGCTTGTGACAAATCAAGTACTACCAAAGTACCCACGTAACGTATGTAAATCAAACAAGTAACTAAATCAACGCGGATAAGATGATTATTATTCCCTTATCAAAATTAGCATAAATTAAAGATAAGATATTTTTTAATTGCACCAATTAAAAAAGCAAGAAGGGGAAGAGGGGTATCACCCAGTTTAGGCGCCTATAAATAGTGAGCACCCTACATGTATTCCTCCATTCTTCTTACATAATACATATAAACATAATCATCAATCAAGTTGTTAATCTGAAACACAATATAATTTAATTACTAAAAAGTAGACAGAATTAATGGCAGGAATAATCCACAAGATAGAGGAGACACTCCACATCGGAGGTCATAAGGATGGTGAGAAGAAAGATGAAGACCATAAGAAAGATGAAGGACACCACAGCGGATCGTCTGATCATAAGGAAGGTGGTCTGATCTCTAAGATCCATCATGATAAAGAGAAGGATAAAGATCATCACGATGGTGAGAAGAAGGAGAAGAAGGAGAAAAAGGATAAGAAGAAGAAGAAGGAACATGGTCACGATCATGATGGTAGCAGCAGCAGCGACAGCGATAGCGATTAGATCTACTCCTTCCATCTCCCGGCCTCCTGGTATGTATTTTTTTTTTTTTTTTTAATTCTTTATAGCCATTGAATGTCATTTAGACCATTTTAAGGAAATGAGAGGATCTTGACTAGATTGTTTTGGACGGTTATTCTCAATCTCAAATTCGTCTAATTGTGTCTGTATTGTTGTCGCAGGAAGAGAATAAACAAGAGCGCCGTTGCATCCGGCTTAGATGATTGAGGCCGGAGCAGATCTGCATGGAACCTGCTCTTTCGTACTAGTTTTATTTACTCGTTATAACCATGATTGTAACTCGTAGACGTCCTACTATCTTTGTTTTTAATCAATTTTTAAGCAGACCTTATCATATCATATCCTGGCATACCCTTGCTTTATATAAAAAAATTAGGGAAATTTTCACTTTAACTACCTAGGTCTGACAAAATCCCACTTTGGCTGCCTCACATCTCCAAAATTCCACTTAAGGTGCCCAAGTTTACACTCAAATTCATTTTAGGTGCCTAACATTTGTGTAACTTTATTTTAGATGCCTCAAAATAAGCTAAATCTAATAAAAATATATAAATAAACAAAAAAGAATCAAAAGTATAGACTAAACCAAAGTAAATATACTCCAAATCTAAAATAAAAAATAAAATACTTTGGGTACAAAATTTTCCAAAAAACTATAATCCACCCCATTTCTTCATCAAAGTTGTCGACAATATTATTTACAAGAGGCTGTTATCTACCTTCTCCCTTACTTTTCTCACGCCTCCTTCCTTTACCCTCTCATAATCGATTAACTCAATATATATCGCGTGGGATCAGATAACACAACTGAACAGAGCCAAATATATTATTCCCTCCTAGTCGTTGTTTTGTTCCTTTTCTTTTGAACGCAAAATTAAGGAAATGACTTTGGACCACACAAAACACTATACCCCACATAGAATTAAATTTGGACCACACAAAAGTTTCCAAGTAAAGAAAGAGGGAAAAAAACCCGACTAGCAAGAAAAAGGAAAGAGGGAACAAAACGGCAATTTGGAGAGAGTATATTTTAACCGGTTATTAGAGGAGAATGTAGAAAAGAAGGTAGATAACCATCTCTTTACAATAAAAGGTGCACACGACGCATTAGTCATGTCTAATTAATCTATCAACTGTCTATAAAATATGTCAAATCCAAACCGGACCGGTCCCGACCCGACCCTTTATTTTCGAGGTTGAGACCTGAAAATCTCGATCTATGACTCGTTTAACCCAAACATAAAATGACCCGTTATTTTAGAGTCGAAACCGTTGACTCAATGATAAATCAAGAATTTAATTAAAGTATTATTATTTTACATATTATACTTGAAGTAATAGTTAAAAAATTATATTTTAAGTACTTAAAATTATAAACATAATTAAAAAAATCAATTTTATATAATATTTAATAATAATAATTATTTTAAAAAAAACTTTATTTTATAATTATGTCAATATAATTAATATATACACTGAATATAATTAATATATACATTGAATATGATTAAAATATTAATTTTAAAAATGTTCTAATTTTTATTTTATTTTTAATTTAAAAAATGGTTAAAAGTGGTGTTAGAAATAATTTTTCAATCTGTATTTTTACCCCAACACAACTTGTGACTTGTATTCAACCCAACCCATATTTGAACTCTACACACATAACTCGACCTTGTAATACCCGCCCTTCTAGGACCTTTGACTATCGTTGACCGACCTTAGCACTTGCCGAGTCTTGTTTAGTCCCTCGAAGGTGTGTGGTGGTTAAGTACTCGATCTAGATGTGGTCACTCGATCGAGTAACCTAGTTACTCGATCGAGTAACTAGGTTACTCGATCGAGTAAGTTGCGAGCAACGATAAAAGATATATCGCGAGATTAGAAAGTTGAATCAGTTTCTTTTTCATTTCATTTCTTTTCCTAAAACCTAGATGTCGCCTCGTCAGTTCTCCCTTGTTCTCACCCTCTCGAGAACAAAGGGAGGTGCGTCGCCATGGGAGTCGGGAGCAGGAGTCGGGGAGCGATCTTGTCGCCGGATGCTAGCATAGGTATGTTATTCAGTCGTTATCATCTTGCACTACAAAAAAAACACGGAAAACTGACGGAAAAACAAAGCCGTCAAAGAAAAAGGGAAAATGACGGATTTTTGACGGAATATCCGTCAGGAAAATATTACTGACGGAAATTCCGTCAAAACCCGTCAGTAATAGTTGGCGCGTTGACCAAGTCAATGGCGCTAAATATTAGTGACGGAAATTCCGTCAGTATTCAAGAGTACTGACGAAATTTCCGTCAGTATTACACTCCTCCCAAATTAATTTTCATAACCCTAAACCCCCCGAAATCCCCAATCTCCCTCCCTCTCTTCCTTTTCTTCTTCTTTTTTCTTCTTTTCCTCTTCTCTGTCTTCTTTCATTTTGCCTCGGATCCGTCTCCGCCAGCTGCCTCCGACCGCCGCCGCCTACCACCCATCACCTCTTTCTTTTTTCTTGTTTTTAGGTATGTAATTTTCCGACTCTTTTTTTTATTATGTTAATTATGTTGATCTTTGAAATGGGTTTTTGTCTACCATCTGAACTAAGCTTTAATTTTGAGATTATACCGACCCGATGTAACTTGATTTTGCGATCTTGTTCCATTCCTTTCTCTTGATTTTGTGATTTCTTTCGATTTTTGCAGCGAAATTTGAGCAGCAAAGGAAACTGGAATGGATATTTTTGAGCCCATTGTTGCGATTTTCTTGCTTAAATTTGTCTTAAAACTGTTTTTAATCATATTTGTGGAGATGGGTTTTTCGTTAGTTTCTGAGTATTTTTTTTAGGGGTATCACTTTAACATGATTGAGTATACCTTTTACACAATTAGTTAAATGAGATAGGATTGCTGCCATGATTGGGTCCATGTCCATTATTTGCTGCCAAGTATGAGTAACATAATTGATATGATTAAGCACATTTCATCTTGATAGAATTGCTGCCAGTTCTGCTCGATGCTTCACATATCGTGAAATTGCAATCACAACAAAGAACTTCAAGGATTCTCATTTGATTGGAGAAGGTGGGTTCGGAAAGGTTTACAAGGGTCATCTAGATAATAGACAGGTTAGTTATTTTCCTGCTTTTAAATTGTATTCTCATTTTCATATTTGTAGTTTGTGATTGGATATTCATTTATCAAATTAACAGACAGATTCAAATATCCAACTGAACTGTATTTTGACTGAAATAATTGAAAGTCGGAAATGGTTGTTAGAATATAATTTTGTAYATTCTGTAAATATCATTTTTGGTGTATCTTTGTATTCCTATTTTGCAGCTCTCTGATACCATGAAAGCTCTAAATGAGGTAGAAGATTATTGATTATTGGCCTAGAATATCACAACTCATTTGTGTACATATACTCTTGATTTTATTCAATGAAAGGCAAGCATCATATTCTTTCAGCGGTCATAATCAGGGTATCCTGAAGATCGTAAACATAAAAGGTTATCTTASCAGCTAGCGAGTTTCAAACCTTTTGTTGCAGATGGTTATTTGAAGTCATACCATTAATGGTAGGGWAATATAGGTATTTTTGTGGAGRTTCTCAGTTGAGCATTGTAATATATAGCTCTTTCTGATGCGTGAMTGTTAAAAGTTKATGAATGCTTGTTTGCGTCTTTAATGAATGTATTTGAAAGAATGTGTACTTTCTGAAGGATGACTGAAAAATTTATGGATCACAATCCCATTCCTCGTCCTATGCAGGTAATCGCTGCTAAAAAGCTTAATTTGGAGAGCCTTCAAGGTAATCAAGAATTCATTKTAGAAGTCCTGATGTTAAGCTTGCTGCATCACCCCAACCTTGTCACCCTGATTGGATATTGTGCTGAAGGAGACCAACGAATTCATTTTAATTTGTAATATTTTAGACTGGACTGATAAGAGCCATATATGACAAGAATAATTTTTTTTTTTTTAAAAAAAATCAATTTTCCTGACGGAAATTCCGTCAGAAATGTTGACTTTCTGACGGAATATCCGTCAGAAATGTTGACTTTCTGATGGATTTTCCGTCAGAAAAGTCAACAAAAGTCAGCATTTTGACAGACCATGAAGGCTACCTTTGACGGATTTTTCGTCAGTTTTCCGTCAGTAATCAGGATTACTGACGGAAAA
>VHZZ01002118.1:43271-54565 GCA_009801015.1 Silene noctiflora
TATTTATAAATATAATATTATTGTCCGTCTTGAGTGTATAGTAGCCTTAAGACGTATTTTAAGTTGTTTCCGACTCAAATTGAGTTGTTTTGGGCCTAAACCTGTATAAGGACTCATATACTACCTATTTCCTCTCAAACCCTCATAATACCTCCTACTTCCTCTAATTCTCAGCATACTCTCAACCAAAAACACCACCATTGTTGCTTCCTTTCTCCTTCAACCTTCAAATCACCATAACTCCTTCATTTCTCAACCAAATAAGTTGATTTTCGCGCCATTCTTCCCCTCTTCTCGTTCTTCATCGATATAAGTAAGAAAGCCAACACCTTTCTCTCTTTGTTCTAATTTTCAAAACCCTAGGTTGCCTTTAGAGGGTGAATTCTTCAATTAACCCTTCTAATTTTGTGTTTAGGTGAAGATTTGGAAAACCCGGAAGAAGATAGCTACATTGTTTATGAATCACTCAAAGATTGAAGAGATATAAGGTAACGGTGATAGGTTACTCGACATTACACTTGAATTATGTGTTTAAATGTGTTAAATGTGTTGTTTACTTATTAAAGTTGGTTAATTTACACACTTGGATACATTTATTACTTTGTTTATGATTCATGGTGTTCCTCTGATGTGGACTATGGACCATGAGTTAGTGACATGTTTAGTTTTGATAAAAATGCTATCTTCTAAATGTTTGGTGTCTATTATGTCTAAATTCATGGATTTGTGGAAGATTGGTTATGAAAATGGAGTATAATGGATGTTGTGTTGCCTTCCATGCTGTCTATGTGATTCATACATTTTTCCCGCCTCTATAACATGTGTAAATTCTAAGTTGAAAATATGTTGTATGGTTTATGCTGAAAAATCATGTTCAGGTAGTTTCAGTCGGTGGACCGGCTGTCGGTCCATTGGCCGGKTGGGAACCTTCTGTATCTAATTTGTTGAATTTTCATGTTGGGTGTGTCGCAGCCGGTGGGACGGCTGGGGAGTCCCTGAATCTCAGTGGTTAAATTTTATGTTGGATGTGTCCCAGCCGGTGGGCCGGGTGCCGGTCTACAGGACGGCTGGGAAGCTCTTGTAAGTTGTTTGATAATTTGTGTAGGTGGTGTGTCCCCAGCCAGGTGACCGGCCGCCGATGGCCATGACCGGCTAGGAGGCCACTGTAAGTTTGTGTTTATTTTGGTTTTGACCTGCGTTCCCAGCTGGTGGGCTGGCTGTTGGTCCACTGGCCGGCCGGGAGCCTTCTGATGTGCATCTGTCAATTTGACTTTTGTGCTGAGTGTCTGGCCGGTTGGTCGGCAGCCGATGCTCTGGCCAGCTGGGAACCTCTTGTTCCCTTTTTCTTGTTCTTCTTATATATACATAATTGATGAGTAATGAGTTCATGATTTGTTTACGTTTCATCTCATGTTCCACATTGTGTGACTCACATGTTATTATTTGTTTACATCTCTATCTCTTGTGCTTCTAATGAATGAAATTGACATGATGCCTTATATTCTTTCTTAACTCGCCTTACGCCCTACTTGAGCTGTACTGGCAAGTATGGGTTTACCACTTGTGCTCAGCTCGCTAGTGTGCTTTATCTCTTGTCACTTCCACAACTTTCGTGCTGAACTGGCGATTGGGGTACTCGACCATCGTGTTTAGTGATCGAGTCTTGGGTGCGGGCTTCACGCCGCATGTCGTGAGTCTGGCCATATGTAGACTAGGGCGTACCTAGCTAGTCGCTCTACCAAGGGAAAATATGTGTCTAGCGCATTGAGAGCTTATTATATGTCTTGAATGAGTGCATATGCCATTTTCCATTAGAATTCATCTCATACTTGTATGATTGTGTGTGGTGTCTTGGACATGTTTTAATGGTAACCTCTGAGTCGGACACTTGTATGTCTATGTGTGGTGTCTTGGACATGGTTTAAAGGTAACCTCTGAGCCGGACACTTGTATGATTGTGTGTGGTATCTTAGACATGCTTTAAAGCTAGCCTCTGAGCCGGATACTTGTATGATTCTGTGTGGTGTTTTGGACATGCTTTAAAGGTAGCCTCTGAGCCGGACACGTGTATGGTCATGTTTGTCTTGATCCTATCAGACACTAAAGGTGAGATGCAAGCCTCTAGTTGCGATAAGATCCCCATTTGTGCTTATTCTTCTCATATGCTTAGTAATGCTTATCCTATGCTACGGTTTACTTATCTTATCATCTTTCGATTATTCATCAAAGTTCAATGTTTAATGCTTATGTTAATAGTAATTACCATGTATGCCTTACATGTTTAAAGTGCTTATTTATGTTCGTTTTGAGGTAATGTGGCTGGGAGAACCTTGATTTACTCCCCACTGACTGTGGCGTTCATGTTTATATGAATGGCAGGTTTGTGGATGCTTATCTTGGGTTAGAAGACGTGTGGGCTACCGAGTGTTGCACCTCGGACCTAGACTTGTAGTTTGCTAGACTTACCCACCGTACTTTATTTATTCGTGGGATATCTTTTCCCCAAACACACTTTGTAGTTTTACTTCCGTACTTTTATTTCCGCTTGTTTTTATTTTGAACCCGCGCTTTATTTCAAACTCTTTCTATGTTAAATTTTTTTAAAAATCTCGTATTTTCCGCTGCGATTCAAATGGTTTACGTTACGTTTATAGCGGGGTTTCACATTGTCACCTTAAGCCTCGCTCATCGCTACGAGCAAACCCATATCATTAATGTGCATATCCCCCTTATAACAGGAACCACAAGGGACGAACATGGGGGTGAAGACCATCTCTCGACGATGGCTCCACAATCAACATTGTCAAACCACCTCTACACCGTCACACTGTAACCACCACATGATAATATTATTAACACAATAAAATTTCCACGGTAAATAATACCACAATGACAATCATTCAATCAAATAATGACTGAAACCTGAGTAGGGAAACCCTACCTTTTCGCTACTCCATGGAAATGCATCAATCACATCACGCATAGAAAGAATCCACATCATTTCTTACAATAATTTTATGCCCTATTACTATGTTATTAAGATTGACTACACAATTACTGAATATCCAAAAAATTACCTTGAAGAACCATCATATGCCGACGATGACGACTCCACTTGAAGACTCCAAGCATAAGTTATCACCATCCCCGGATAGGGTTCATGACTAAGTCACAGTTGAGGTAGTGAGAGATGGGAGGTTTGAGAGGGAGAAAATTAGGTTTAGAAAAGGTAAAATGTTTGGCGGAAATCATTTAAGTCGTAACCTCCGAGTGAAAATATAACACGTTGTCAGATGCGTACTCGGCTGAGTATGGAACATACTCGGCCAAGTGACCCTTACTAGGTCGAGTATCCAGTCAAGAACGTACTATAACACCCTCTTCCATCTCTTACTAAGGGTTCCTCATGGTCAATAGGTCAGTCAACGGGTCCTTAATAAGGCGGGTATGACATGATCCCTGCTCAAACACAAAGCAAGACATTCATCAATAGTTATATCCATTATATCAATCCTATGACATATCTCTTCTAGCATGGGGTGTTTGATTGCTTGTCTAAATTGAAAGTGATAGTTTCGTCCCCAAAAGTCAGTGTTAGTTTCTCATTCTTAACATCTATAACCACCCCCACGGTGTAAAGAAATGATAGTCCCAAGATGATAGGAATTTGTGTGTCCTCAGCCATATCTAGCACTATGAAGTCAACAGGTATAAAGAACTTCCCTACTCTAACTGACACGTCTTCCAAGACTCCCAAAGGCTGCTTAATAGAATGATTAGCCATTTGTAAAATAGATTGGTCCGCTGTTTTAAAGGTCATGTTTATGACATTCAATTGACCCCATATTTACCTTTTTACAAATAGAATAAGACATGACACTAAAACTACTCGTAAGTCACAAAGGGCTTTACGAATCGTCAAACTGCCAATATTACAATGAATATAAAAACTTCCAGGATCCTTTAGCTTAGGTGGTGAACGAGATTGTACTACAGCACTGCATTCTTCAGTAAATGCAACCGTCTCCATTTCATTAAAGGACCTCTCATTGTCAATATATCTTTCATAAACATTGCATAAGCCGACGCTTGAGTGATCAATTCAATAAATGGTACATTCACTTATAAATTTTTTACTACCTTCATAAACCTTCCGAACTGTTGATTTAGCTTAGTTTTATGTTGTCGGTGTGGAAAAGGAATAACAACTTTAATAGGCTCGGCTTATTTCTTATTTTATCAACATTAGAATCATCGCTATCAGGAACTGGGGTCACTCAATCGAGTATTGAGTCTACTCGATCGAGCATGTGTAAACTCGATCGAGTGTCCAACTTTTTAGCGTCTTTTTCACTTTTCTTTGTATTATGTGAAACTCCTTTGCTTGCTTTGTTACTCTCATCATCACTAAGCTCTAGATTACCCAATCCCTTATGATGCATCTAGGGAACATCATCATCATCGATGGACATCGCCGGTCCTTGATAAGAAGTATCGCTCCTCAGATGATTGCATTGGCTTGCTCATGAGCTTTATTACCTTGAGGAGGAAGATTTCCGGGTTGTCGATTGGAATTTTGTCTAGCTAGTTGGGTAACTTGGTTGTCCAATATCTTGTTCTGAGCCAGTAATTGGGCAATCTGAACTTCTTTCTTTTGTTGAGCCATAAGACTTTGCTACAACATAGCTTTTATATCTGACATATCATTATTTGGAGCTTGTTAAGGAGGTTTCATTTTGTGGGAATTGTTGTTGCTGATTAAAGTTCTGACCCCCCCTTAGTTCTGCCTATTAATGTTGTCTTGTGGCTGATTACCACGATTCTGAGGAATCACCTATGCATTATTCCGCGGTGGTTGCGGTTGTGGGGTAGGATTGAGTACATTTTGGCTCCTCCATTGAAGGTTGGGATGCTCCCTGCTCCTTTCAATGTAGAAATTGGAAAACTGGTTACCTTGCTTGAAAGACTAGAAGGCATTGACTTGCTCTATCGTACTCATACACTCAGCTACATAATGACTATCAGCACCAAAACGTGCACAAAACGCCTCCTACTGGACCATGACATGAAACGTCTGTTGATTACCCAAAGATTAGGTAGTCTTCAACTCTGCAATTGAGGCAGTCAATGCCTCTAATTGAGCTGCTACCGCACTATTATCAGAACCACTCCTTTTTTTTGGTTAAATGTGAGTGAATTATATTAATAATCCAAAAATAGGATCGACATATAATTTACACACCAACATTGGTAATTATCTGACTTCCACACTCACCTACCCAAACCCAGACAACAAAATCTGGATTTAGACACAAAAGTTCAATCAACCTCGCATACCCAAGACTTCAACCATACTTCGATCATCACTACTACGATCTCTGCATCAAACAATCCCACCAAACTTTATCTTTCTCATTAATTGGGAATTGCGCTTTACTCCGGATTCGATTTTATACAACCTCTATGATTTGCTGGGCCAATCTGTGCGGACTGACTATGAGCTTCTCAATCCTACTATTATTCCGCCGATTCCATATGAAATACCAGCAGGCATTGATGATTACCATCATCATTCTCCTCTTCAACCTTGATCCCTTCATTTTCCCACATCGCTGAATCGTATTTGCAACAGGTATGTGAAATCCGCTCCATTCCTCGATAAGCTTAATTGTCTTTCCACTTTACACACAAGAGAAGAAGACATTCTCTTAACCCCTCTTTCTATCTCACATAAACAACACAAATGAACGGCGCTGCATCAAATAGTGAAGAGTTTCGCTCTGGTGTTAAGACCCTTGTGCATGCCTATCAAGGTGACCATAGCATGTTTAGGGGTAACCCAATGGCTCCAGATCGGGTGATACCAAGGAAATTTTGGCTTATGGGTTCTTAGCCACTCATATCCTTTCTTGATGCTATAGCCTTTTTCACATATTTTCCACTTACCATTACAATAGCCAGACTTCATTCTCTCTTTTACTTTGCAGATGTTTCGCCATGTCTAACTGACATCAACCACTCCTCCTTGTATTACCTATTGGATTACCATACTCACTATTGTGAGTATCCATCTCATCTATTAACTTCCAAACAGTATCATCTTTGGTATTATTCTGAAATTTGTCGTTCACAGAAGCATCAAGGATAGCTCTATGATCGTCATACAACTCGTCGTAAAACCGATTACAAAGAAACCATTGATGAAACCCGTGGTGTGGAATAGTATGGACCAATCTTTTGCAGCGGATCCATGCTTCATTCAATTCTTCATTAGCTCCTTTTTTGAAGCTTAAAATTTAAGCTCATTGCATTGGTCCTCTGTGGCGGATAGTATCTCTTGTAGAATGCAAGAGCTAGAGTGTTCCAGTCAGTAATACCGTGGGCAGTCATATCGAGATCGTGAAATCACTCTTTGGCACTATCCCGTAAAGAGAAAGTAAATAGAACCTCCTTCACTTAATCCTGAGTTACTCAAGAAGTCAACATAATAGAGAAACAAATTGGTGAAAGTCTCCATATATTTACCAGGATCTTCATTAGAGCCTCCACCAAACAGATTCCGCTCCACCAAATTGATATAAGATGGGCGAATCTTGAAACTACCATTATCTGCAGTGGGAATCTTGAATCCTTTAGGAATTAAATCAAGAGTAGGCTCAGAATGAATAGCAAGTGTAGACATCTTGATTATCATAGGAACTGGATCTTCAGTGTCAGAAACTAGATTGTCCTCTTCGAAGGACGGAATTTCTGATATATAGAATGCTCGGTGTCACTGTCAAGTATACTCAAGTCTTATACTTGACCAACTTCGCTCTGAAAATTCTATCTATAGCGAAAAGTATTCTCCGGTTTGGGATCAAAAGGTAGAATCTCGGACCTGATAGACCTGAGCATACACGAAACTAACAAAAAAAAGTATTAGAACGGTCTCAAGGAATTGAAGTTCCCTGAGACAAAAAGACAAATTAAGCAAAAAAAAAAAAAAATAGTTGCCTCCCTCGCAACAATGCTAAATTTGATAAGGGTAAAGTCGTGTCCTCTAAATCAAAGTAAACCTAGCTCAGTACTAACTAATAGTCAGCGATAAGTGGGGTATCAAGTTCACAGGGAGGCGTAATAATCTATTTACTAATGTAATAATTTGTCTTAAGGTAATAATTTCTGGGGGGTTTTGATTAGTTTCTATAACTAATTGTGATGCAAATAAATGGCAAACTCAATAAGATTAAAAGTTCTAGGAATCAGGTTCACTAGCTATGTTATCCGGAGATGTAACATAGTCAATTAAAAGGTCAATTTAAGTTGTTTAAGGTTTTTATGATCGGTCAACTCTAATATGCCCTTTAGATCTAAACTTAACATGCGGTCTCTATCATTAGGCTAGTCTATTCACAATTGTTGCAAGATAATTAGTCTTAACCCGGTTAGTAATAATCCTAATTTGCAAGACTAATTAATCCACTTTGATCAGTAAATTAACTAATTCGATTGACGACAACAATTGAACAATAACTATAACAATATCTCAATCAATTTATTAACTAATTCCCTTCTAGCAACATAGATTCCCTTTTCACCCTAGATTAATGAATTAGCTACTCATACTAATAAGATTAGAAACAATATGATAAATATAGGACATAATTAAAAACATATAAAATATGGACAAGAAAGAAATGACGCAATTAAGTACTTGAATTAAAATAAACTAAAGAAATATTAAAATTACCGGAAGTAAAGATTCAAGATGCGTAGATCCAAAAGTAATGCGTAATAAAAACTAGATCTAAATTTTTCTAAGGGTTTTTTTAATGTAAATAAAGCGTAAACTAACATTAGGACACGAACTTCCTATTTATATTAAACCTAAACCGACTTTAGGAAGTTTCGCGGATAGTAAAATTAACATCGGACACTCGATCGAGTATTGAAACACTTGATCGACTATACGTCATCACGACTCGACCGAATATTGTGCTACTCGATCGAGTGACCACATCTATTTCAGCTTCTCTTCGTGTCTTCTCTTCTTATTTCCTTCTCGATTCTCGTGCTAATTTTCTTGTACTTCATCTTGCCAACTCCGCGGTGCTCATTTACCATCCAATTGCTCCACAATTGCATTCATCCTGCATTAAAACACCAAATGGCGGAAGTATCGATATTTCTAGCATAAACGTCATATAATCAACACATTATAGCACAATACCGTTTCAAAAGCTACTAAGGAGAGGCATAAATGTGTATATAATTATGACTCAACAAATGATCTAGGGTTGCTAACTGTGATTTGTAGCAGGCGCTGCTAGACATCAGATTTAGAGTGGTTGTTGTGGAGGTGGTTGTAGTGATGTTGTGTATATTGTTGTACTCGGTTTATGAGTTGGTTATCCGGATTAGTAACTGACTTGTGTGGCGTTTTATTTGCTTTGTTTCTTTGAATTTTCTACGGTGATCCATTTGACATTGTTGGCAAACGGTGAATAGTGAGTCTTAGCAGGTGAGCATGTGATTGCTATGGACTACTTTCGGGGATGTTGGAGGATGTGTGTCACCACCGAGTCTCATTTAGTTATTTATGACATTTAATTGGATTATTATTTACTTCCGCTATTAAACATTTTTGGAAATGGATTTATTGTAATCGGTATTTACACGATTGGTCTTTAATAAAGTTATTAAACTGTTCTTTTATTGGCTAATGATATGTACTACCTCGGCTAACCGATATGGTAACCCTCCTATTTGTCTGGGAAGGTCTTGCTAGAGGCTGCTCGATAAATGAGGGTGTTATACTAATACTCGTGCATAATTTAGAAACAAGCCTAAGTTTTCACCTCAAAACAAGTCGATAAAATAGTGAAAGACTATAGTTTTCACTCTAGTTCAACAAACACCACACATGCATAAAAATGAAGACTTACTAATCCCTACATCAATCAATCCCAATAACTCTACAAAAGATCCCCTAAACCCTATTATAAAACTACTCACATGTGAACTCCCGAACGATAGCGTAATATAAGTTAAGTAAAAGCAGCGGAAAAACATGGGATTTTTGAAACTTTTTAAAGTATAAATAAAAGTCAAATCGAAAACGGGTTCAAATACGATAAAGCATGCAGAAAAGTAAATAGTTATACAACGAGTTCGGGGAAAAGATATCCCACGAATGCAAAAAGTAACGAAAAGTACGGCGGGTAACTCTAACGGCTAAAAACTACACTAAGTCCGAGGTGTCGTGCTCGCTAGCCCCACACGTCTTCACCCAAACAACTGCATCATGAACCTGTCATTCATTAAACATGAATGCCACAGTCAGTGGGGAGTAACTCAAGGTTCTCCCAGCCACTATACATCAAAGAACGGATAGATAACATCTCAATTAATAACATAGATAAGATACAACATGATTAACTTAAACAACATTAACGTTCAAGGATCATATATGAAGATTAAGATATATCGATAACAATCCATATCCAAGAAGCATGAACCAAGTCAAAGGATGAAACCGTGATAAATTACCGTGAGCACAAGCATTCAAGACATCAATCATATCATCACCACTCTAGACATGGACTCCACTTAGTAGGACAAACGGTCCTAGTCTAAACCTGGCCAGACTCTCGAGGAATAACTTCCCCCGAACGACATACGACTAATGGTCGTATCTATGACTTGGACACAAACGGTGACCAAGTACCCCACATTAGACAAACGGTCTAAGGGGGCGAACATCTAAGAGTGAACCCACTCTAGGCAAAAAACCAAAAAGGGGCGGAAGATAAGATATGCATGAATCAAACAACTCACTAACTGGTAATAACATTCTCATAGAAGGAAACCATACCTTAATCACGTCAACCAATGCATCAAGCAGATACATGCTTACAATAGCTTAGACATGATTAAAACATAACATTTTATGCGAAAGAATGTAAAAAAATCATACTTGCACCATTCATTAAGCATATGAATGAAAGAGAAATGAATAAGGGAATCAGAGACTCCTAGCCGGTCCAGGGGACCGGTCGCCGGCAAACCTGCCCGGCCAACACCTAAACCATAAATGAGCAACAATGTTACAGAATGTTCCCAGCCGGTCCACCGGATGGGAAGACCTCTATACATAAAATTTCAACAGCTTAAAGGTGTGTCCAGCCGATCCAGGCTGACCGGCAGCCGGTTGGTCGGCTGGGACAACACCCTCAGACTAACAAACAATTGCTACGGGAGTGCTCCTAGCCGGCCAGTGGACCGGCAGCCGGCCCACCGGCTGGGACACTCCCAAACCATAAATTTGTAATTTTAAGTCAGAATGTTCCCAGTCGGTCAGTGGACCGGCAGCCGGTCAGTGGACCGGCAGTCGGTCCACCGGCTGGGAGTACCTGTAAGACGGTTTCAGCCCAATTTCCATACTTAACATATTTTCATCACAATTTTACGTTTTTCATGAGACGGAACATGTGTAGGACACGTAAACCAGCATAACAACAACATCTATCCATCATGAACTCAAATTATCCATCATTTGTTTACATTTTACCAAATTCTCATGAATTATTTACAAAATGGCATATGACATGAATAAAATGGCAACATGAATCCCAATCCAACCATTAACATATCCAACCATGCATAATTCATAAAAATCAAACCATAGAAACTACAATGAACATAAAACATCCAAAGCATACAACTTTCTCAACTTAAACATTCCAATACTACAACCACACACATAAATGAACATATAAACGATGTAAGTCGAGTAACCCTTCGTTACCTTATGCTTCCAAGTCTTCTTGTGAATCCTCTACGATATACGAGTCGGCCTCCGGGTCGTCGATATTTTCTCCTAAACACAAAACATTAGTTGTTAGATGAGAAATTCCCCGTAATTGGGAGGAAAGGGCTTTCGAAAATTTGGAAGGAGGGAGAAAAACAAAAACTTTATTACCTACTAAGAAGGATAACGAGAAAAGGGAGAGAACGGCGCGAAAATCGAAGGAAACGGTTGAGAAATGAAGATTTTACGGTCGTCTTAAGCTTTGAGAAAAATGTGTGATAATGGTGTTTGTGTATGAATGATGTTTGCTGAGAATTCTAAGGTTGAAGGAGAGTTTTAGAGTGGATTAGGTGGAAAAAGAGGGCTTTTAGGGGGCTTAAACTGATTTAGGCCCAAACATCCTAAAATTGAGTCGGGTTTATCTATTTTACGTCCCAACGCTACTATACATTTGAGACGGACTTTACTATTACTGAAATAAATATTACACTATAAAATTCAT
>VHZZ01002120.1:86759-99143 GCA_009801015.1 Silene noctiflora
ACATTTCGGTACGATAACACTTAAAACTACAATTATCCTTTTCATGACATGCTTCTAATTTCCACGACATATTATCACGCATTCATACATACACAGTTCAACTCATCCGTCATTCACACATATGCTAACTCGTCTGTTCAACACGCGTTCATAACATATACGTATTGACATTGCACTCTAATAGTCAGCTATCACATATCGTCACATCTACATTCATGTTTAACACGTTGCATTTAACAATCATTGCAAGCCACACTTCACACCGTTATACTCATTCACAAACGTATATAAGCCTATTCATTCAACTCATTTCACTATTCACCACAACATACCTCCTTTGAAATGCATTAGCAATGTCATCATCTTCACATTACTAAATCAATCATTCTTCATCTCATCCATACACATACTTGCATCACAACACACACACCATTTTCACATTAGACTCAACACACACTACTACTATTCATATACACGCTTAAGATACACATACAATTCCCGAATCAACATCCCCATTTGAAGTGACTGGCTTAAGTACGTTGCGGCCAAGATTTTGGAATGAGGGTGCCTTCTCACCCAAAACCGATCACTGAGGAGCTCCCAACTTACATACACCAGGTTCATTTTATTAGACTCGCTACGTTCATTAGATTCATTGGTTACAGGTTCCAAAATCGTCACTCTGATACCACTTTGTAACACCCCCATCTACCAAGGAGCCTTAACAAGACCTCCCCCAGCAAATAAAGGTGTTACCATCTCGGTTACCCGAGACAAGTAATGATCAAACGTCGATAATAGAACATTAAATGTTGTTACAAGTTATTACAAGTCGTAAGCAAAAGAAAGGAAATACAACTCAGGTTACTAAGAACTACATAACTAAACCGTCGTGACTCGTGGCAACTCGTCCCTTCGACACCCAACAAGATCCCAAAGGTAACCTGCTAAGACTGACTGCTCACTATAAGGATCACGACAGACACAACACAACGAAGACAACAAGAAAACACCAAACAGGGTCAGTAACTATATAAGAATATATCAACAGTCGCAACAACACACAAAGCGCCACTCCGTCTCCACCACCACACCACGCCACATCACATCACCGACTACACACCGAGATGTGTAGTCCTGCCAGTGGGGGACCGCAGCCACACCCACCTAAGCCCCGCTCATCGCACGAGCGAAAACCCTGTTCCTTAATGTGCACATCCCCTCCCGTGGCGGGTTCCACGGAGGGCAAATCAAGGGCGTGAAGCYACTCCCTCAAGTGACTCCACTCAGTCGAGGACGCACCTCGCAAAACAACCAGAACCACGCAACCACCATACCACATTATACATCCAATCACACAATACATTCATAAACACAACAATAAACGAAACCAAACATACAGTACTGAGTAGGGAAACCCTACCTCTAGCAATCCGCAACGACTCCGCACACAGTCCTATGGCAACAAGCAACCACTGAACATCCTATACCAAACAACACGACATCTATTAGTATTCCACACATATCGCTTAACTACTAGAAACGATGATGACAACAACGATAACACATACTTATGCCAGCATTTCGGCGACAAGACCGCTTCCCGAAATACATGCTCCCGTCCCCCCAAGGTGATTCGTCTCCCCATATCCTTATATGGGTGAGAACAGGAGGATAAAGGCGAGGCGACGACTTCTAGGTTTAGGAAAACTAAAATGAAAATGATTCGGGTTTTCTGATATATCGCGATATATATTTTATCGCTGGACACAAGCTACTCGATCGAGTAACTAACTTACTTGATCGAGTGCGCCCTACTCGATCGAGTAACGAGGCTACTCGATCGAGTGTTCTACGCTAGATCGAGGTTACTACTCCACAGCCTAGCAACGAATGACTTATAAGATTTCAGGGCACACACCAACGGTCAGTCAACGTCGGTCAAAGTGTCCTAACAGGGCGGGTATTACAATTAAGATCTTTATGTCTTGTCTCATTCCAAATCTTATTGCTATTACCGCATAAGAGAATCAGTTTGCTGATATCTAAATGAATATTATTAAAGATAATATAATTTCTACAGAACCACGCATTCCACCAAATAAAAATAATCTTAGTGAAATCAACTTTTGAAATTAAGTCTTTGAGATAATTTAGTTTCATTATAAAACTTTCACATGCAATACTATCATGTATTGCCAAAAATTTATTAAAACTAATAATGTTCATGTCTTGGATAACTGAATAATCAAAGGACATTTGAAAAAGAAAGGATCTTTGTCTTCAAAAGTATGATTGAACAAAACACAATGAGCTGGGACATTAATATGACTTTTGAGAAGTCTACCTTTCGTAGGAAGTCCATCAACGCAAGTTTTCCAAAGGAAAAAATTTAATTTTGGAGGAATATTCATTTTCCAGATTCAGAAAAATTTATATTTGTCAAGACTTTGATCGAACAAACCTTGTGCTAACCAAGTTGCTGTTTTGGTAGAGAAACTTCCATCCATAGACAACCCCCAAATCAAATGAGGGTATCTGGGATATCATTCTACGGGAGTGGAATATCAATTATTTGATTAACTATATCGTTCTGCACTAAATCAGATATTACTAACATCCCATTGTTTATCAGGTGTTATGAAGTCTTTAATCAAAAGATTAAGATCATGGGTACTGTCATCATCAATAATGCTGGTAAGAGGATATGAAAAGGCCCAATTATCGGACCAAAATTTAATATTGATACCATTACCTACCTGTCATCTTAACCCTTTTTCTAAATAGAGTTCGAAGACTCATAAGTTTACGCCATTGCCAAGAAGAGATTGATTAGCTTATGATCAAGAGTGAACAATTTCTCAAGTATTTTTTAGTTACGACTTTGACCCATATACTTTGTTTATCCATAAGAATTTTCCATAGAAGTTTCATTTGTAGAGCTTTATTAGCTGCTTCATAAGATTTAATTCCTAGACCACCAACCTACTTGGGTAAACAAACTTTATGCCAACCAATCAAATTAGGAGAAGGTTGGGAAGGATTCTTATTCCAAAGAAAGTCTTTATTAATTTTATCTAATCTATTATGGATCGCTGAAGGAAGGACAAAGCTTTGCATCTGAAAAGTTCCCTTCGTAGCTAAATTAACATTGTCAAGAACTAGTCTACCTGCTTGGGATAATGAATTCGCTTTCTATTTCGATAATTGAGTGTAAGAAGATTGAATAATGCTCTCGAAAATACTTTTAGTCACTCTGCTATCAATTATAGGACATTCGAAATACTTACCCAAATGTGCTTCATTCATACGAAGAATGCCTCTAAAGGATTCACGAAGAGAACGCTCAATATTTCTAGTGCACTGAAAAGTGGATTTGTCAAAATTAACAAATTATCCCGAAATTGTGCAAAATTTATCTAAAATAGACTTTTTGTTTTACTAAAATATAAATTTGTATCTAAAATAGACTTAATAGTTCTACAACTCTGGTTAGAGGCTTTGGCGAAAATGATAGTGTCATCCGCAAAAGTGAGAAAAGGGATTTTCTCCACCCCTGATCCAATTCTAATACCAATATCACTAGAGCTAAGATCACTATTTTTTTTGTAGAGATCTTGCTAAAATCTCGGCGCACATAATAATAAATATATACGACGAAAGTAGGTCTCCTTGTCGAATACCTCGATTAGTTTAACACCGTCTCCCGGTGTTCCATTTACTAACACCGAGTAAGAAACCGTGTTTATACATTTCATAATCCATGAAATCCACTTAGCATTAAAACCCAAATTTGCTTAAAATTTTCTTCGATAAAATTCCGTTCTAGTCCGTCGTATGCTTTCTCCATATCAAGTTTGATTGCAATCCAACCTGCTTTGTCTCTTTTACGTTTAAACGAGTTGAAAATTTCGTGTGCTAAAAGGATATTATCTTGAATGAAGCGATTAGGTGTAAAAACACCTTAAAACGGGTGTATAATCTTATGCAACACTCCGAAGACGATTAGCCAAGATTTTTGAAATAGTTTTATAAATTGTTGAACAAAGACTAATGGGGCGAAAGTGGTTTGCTGTTTGAGGATTTTCAATTTTAGGAATCAAATCTATGAAAGTATGATTTATTTCTTTTAGTAATTTCCCAGAGTGGAAAAATGCTAAAATTGCTTTCGTGACATAATTTCCTACAATATTCCAATATTTTTTAAAAACCTTTGTAGGAAATTTATCAGGACCTGAACTTTTATCCGGGGCTAAACTAAACACAGTTTGTTTAACCTCTTCCATACTAATATTACATGTAAGAAATATGTTATCTTCGTCTGTAATTAATCCACAAATAGACTTAAAATCCTCATTCTTGCCAATAAGGCTATTTGTTGTTGAGTGGATGATCAGCTTAAACATAAACCTAACTTTGGAGTTGAGTTTGACCCGTTTTCAATATTAAATTTCACTTGAACCTTATTTTAATAATTTTTTTTTTCACCGAAACACTACCTACAAAAACATTTTTATTTTGATGTATATTGATATTAATATTGATATGTGCTAGGGCTGGATCGCTAGTCATTTCGGATTATTTTTTGTTCCTTCTAATCTTTTCAGATCGAGTCAACCATCGATACTAATATTACTTGTAAGAAATATACATCTTCGTCTGTAATTAATCCACAAATAGACTTAAAATCTTCGTTCTTGTCGAAATTACAAAGTTGATTTTTCGCAAACCTAAGTTTAAACTCCTCGGATATTTCTTGCTTAATAAGGTTTTGCTCAGTAATACAAGCACCATTCTTGTTTATAAATTGTTTAATACCATTTCTACTATGTCTAATCGTGGCATGACTTTGAAAAAACTTGGTATTATTATCTCCAAAATTAGCTTTGTTTATACGAGCTTTTTGTTGCCAATAAACACGTTTATAGTCAAGGAGTGTGTCACGTTTTTTCAACCATCTGAATTGTATGAGAAGAGCCTAGTTGATTTTGTATAATTTCTAACTTTTTTTCAGCAATTGAAAGTTTTCTAAAAATATTTCCAAAAGTAGACTGATTCCATTTCTTAGCCTTGTGTTTTAGAAATTTGCATTTTTGGGAGAGACGGAATATATAAGATCCATGAAACTGGTATTACCAGCAACTTTTAACCATTTTACTGAAATCATTCCGGAGAGTCACATGAGTTCAAATCGAAAAAGAGGGGCTTTGTTATGAACTTGGTCATGAAACTTTACAGAGATAGGACAATGGTCGGAGCTAGTGAAAGCATGATGCACAAACTACATGTTTGGATATCTACTCATCTAATTAGGAGACGCTAAGACTCTATCAAGTATTTCAAAAACATTTTCAGAACTACTTTTCTTTTTTCTCCAAGTAAAAAAATTACTGGAAAAAGGAAGATCTATGCCATTAGTATTACTTAAAAACTTAGTTAATCTCACACAATGTGCGTTAGTAACCTTTGCACCACCTTCTTTTTCACTAGGGCTCTTAATCTCGTTAAGATCCCCTATTAATTAGAAAGACAAATCAATATTAAGGACAAAATTCTAAAAATCATTCCAAAAGTCCAGCTTGTCAGCTGGTTGTGGCGGAGCATGGACAAGAATAAGGCAAAAACTCACATTTTTCGTCAAGTGATAGACCTCAAAGCAATGAATCTTTTTGATTTAAAAGTGACATTTATCGAAAAAGTCATAACGATTGTTTGTTTCCAAAATAACCAAATTCCACCAGATAAACCAATACTTGGAATAAAATCGCAATGATTAAATCCTAAATTGGCAATCAAGAAAGGTTCGGGTTCATTAATCGATTTAGTGACAACTAATTCCCTACATAGGACTATTTTAGAAAAATTCCGACCATTTGGCTATGATAGACTTGAATAAAGCAAAGCAAAATCTATAGAAACAAATCAAACTTTGATTCTATTTTAATAATGTCTTATAAAAAATTTATTTCCTAATATATTGTTATGTAATTTCACTGAATACTTTATTTAAATTTAAATTATGATAACTTATGGGGTGAGTCTATCATTATTTAACTTATAATATAAGTTAAAATTTTTGGATTTATTTCACTTTAAACGCAGTTTGGGTTTGTTGATTTACTCATATAAGTCGTAACACCTGCGAGCTATTACTTTATACAAAAAGGCATGAAAATATGTTTTTGTTTTCTAAAAAAATATATATTTTTTTTTTAATTTTAAAAATCGTAAAAATAAACATTAGAAATCATTTTTTGACCCGTATTCTAACCCTAACCCAACCGGTACTCGGACCCGACCCGTTTAACAGTGAAAGTAACAGTAGGGGCATTGGATGCGTATCTTAAGTTGGTTAATAAATTTATCTTAGTCTAAATTTAAGATATGTCTCAATAATAACAAGGTAAGTAATTAAAGTGATAATAATAACCGCGGGAGCAGTGAAATAGTAATAACCAGCACGAGTAGAGAACATGTATTAACATATGGAGTAGTGAAAGTACAGATACCGACAAGGAAAGTAGTGAATATGTCTAATAGTTAAGTTATAAATTTTATCTTAGTCATAATTCTAAAAATGACATGCAAAAATGTATTATAAATAGAAAACATATAAATTAGGTAACTCCACAAAATTCAATTTCATTCAAATTAAACTAAATGGTAAATTAGGTAGATATTCATTTGAGCAGCTTAAGCATTTACACAAAAGCATTGAATGCTCAAGTGCACGAAAAGCACAGATAAAAAAACAAGATGCGATCGGACAGGCAAATTGACCTCATTTAAAATATGATTGTAAACTGTAAAGAAGTAGAGTAGGGAGACAAGTAGCAGTAAGGCAGTAAACATCAAGTAGTTAAGTAAAAGCATCAAGCATGTACTAAAATAACAAGAGTTGGACAAAATCCAAGTAATGAGTATCTGTCACACTCTGAATTCCTCAACAATCGTCAGCACAAACCGTAAAAATGGCGGATCCCCACGTTGCTTCGCTATCACATTCTTCACCCTTTTACTTACTCTTCGACTTACACTAATATTAATAATTCCATACAAAAACAAACACTCTTCACTCTCTCTGTCTCTCTCTCTTCCATTATCTCACACCATGCTTTCTCTCCTCTCTTTTCTCTTCCTACCCTTTTTCTATCTCCCTTATTCAGCATCTGGGTATGGATCCATGGGGCCCATCTCGGCCGCATTCGGGAACAGCGAGGACGTTGCCTTCTTTTGTGCAATCGACGCTAGTGGAAAACAGGCTATTATATGCTGGAACACTGATGACAGCTCGTCTGAAAAGTTACCGAATAACTTCGACGTGGGTGTGTCAATGGCCGCGTTGTCGGGTGGTGGTGGGTTTATGTGTGGCATTTTGTCCAATACCTCGCAGGCATACTGTTGGGGTGCACTTGACTTAGGTACTAATCTTGTACCTAGTGTTTATAGAAGTAATAATTACTCTCGAATTGCTGCTGGTAGAAACCACGTTTGTGCAATTAGAGGAAGTTATTATAATGGTAATGATCATGATCATGGTTTTGTTGATTGTTGGGATGTTGTTAATGTTGGGAATTCTGGGAAATTGAGTTCTCAGCAAAGTACATTGTTTTATGATCAGAATGTTAGTAATTTGATGTTTGAAAGTATTGTTTCTGGAGAAGCTTTTACTTGTGGTGGGGTTAAAGATGGAGGTGGGGTTCTTTGTTGGGGACCCACTTCATCTAATTTGGGGATTTCCAAAATTTCTGAAAATTTTGTTGAATTTAGTTGTAGTAAGTCTAGTTTTTGTGGGATTTCTCAAGGATCAGGTGAGGTTAAATGTTGGGGTAAGAATGATTCTTACCCTAAACCGCCGTCTGGGACCCGATTTGTTGCGTTGACCGGTGGGTCGAACCATTTTTGTGGGATTAGAGAGGATAATCATGGGGTTGAGTGTTGGGGGGATTTTAATTCCTCGTTAGTTCCAAGGGGTTCCGGGTTTTATGCTATTTCTGCATCTGATATTGTGACCTGTGGTATTAGAGAACTTGATTTGGTTCTTGATTGTTGGTTTGTTAATAATACGAATGTGCCTCCAGAGTATGATCCGCCTTTGCAACTTTGTAGTCCGGGATTGTGTAGTCCGAGGTCTTGCAATGTGGGAGAGTTTAGGTTCAATGCAAGCACCTTAAGTGAGCCCGATTTGACTAGTTTATGCATACGCAAGGATCTGAATATTTGTTCACGTTGTGGGAGCAATTGCTCGGAAGGGTTCTTTTTGTCTAGTGGCTGCACAGAAAATGCTGACCGAATCTGTAGTCCGTGCTCTCTTTGTCAAAATAGCTCGTGTTGGGGTGTTTGTGGGCTTGAAAAGGCTGAAATGAAGCAAAGACGCAAACGTCAAATGCAGTTGATTGTGCTCATATTAGGGCCTTCCATTTCAGGCTTCCTGTTGATTTTGGTTGGCTGGTGTCTTTTCCCTTATCTTTTCTTCTTCAAAGGGAAAGACGGCCCTAAAAAGAAATTTAGGTCATGTATGGGCAAGAAAAACGAGGAATCTAATGGGGATGCCGATCCTAATCCACCTGTGGCGGTTCCGCAGTGTCCAGGAGAAGCACAAATTTTCCGGCTTTCAGAGCTAAAAGATGCAACTAATGGGTTCAAGGAATTTAACGAGCTTGGCCGAGGAAGCTATGGTTTTGTGTACAAAGCTGTACTCACAGATGGACGCCAAGTAGCAGTCAAAAGAGCAAATGCAGCTACTATCATTCACACAAACATCCGGGACTTTGAACTTGAGTTGGAAATTCTTTGCAAGTTAAGGCATTGTAATATAGTCAATTTGTTGGGTTATTCTACAGAGATGGGCGAGAGAATACTTGTCTATGAGTACATGTCTCACGGGACATTGCATGATCATCTCCATGGAGGTCTCTCCCCTTTGAATTGGACTGTAAGGTTGAGAATAGCCATGCAAGCTGCGAAGGGACTTGAGTACCTTCACATGGAAGCAAACCCTCCTGTAGTTCATCGAGATATAAAAACATTCAATATTCTCTTGGATTCAGATTGGGGGGCCCGAATTTCAGATTTTGGGCTGTCAAATTTGAATGAAAAGGATCTCGATGAGGAGATGATGAATGATGTCTACAATTTTGGGATTGTACTGTTAGAGATTCTCAGTGGAAGAAAAGCTTATGATGTGGATTACTCACCTCCAAATATCGTCGAATGGGCAGTCCCCCTTATAAGAAAAGGGAAGGCAGCTGCAACTATCGATAGGTATGTTGCTCTTCCAAGAAATGTTGAACCATTGCTTAGGCTTACTGACATGGCAGAATCCGCAGTTCGAGAAAATCCTGGGGATCGGCCTACAATGTCAGTACTAGCGCATGCACTGGAGTCGATTGTGAAGGAAGGATTGATGTTGTAGTTGCTGCTAAACCTGCTATTGTTGAATAGTAGATGGATTAGTCTGGCAAGTACAGCGTCATTGTAACTGTATATCTAATCTGATACTTTCCCTGTTGTACATTAGTAAATTGTTTTCACTGTTTTTTTTTTTTTTTTTCCGTGTTTTTACCATTTTTTGTGCTTCACAAAGTGAAGCGAATAGAATTGTTATACCAAATTAAGCTTTTTGTATCATTTGAAAATGTAACTTTTTATACAAATTTACAGAATAATACTCTAATTGTCCTCTTGAATAAAGGCATTTTTCCAGATGTACTTTCATACCAATTGTAATGTTCAGATTTCTTCCCTGACTACAAGAGCTCATAACCTAAAAGTGTATCCGCTAACTATTTATCAGTTACTTCCTACGTCCGAATCAATTGTTAACCTGTTTGTTCTTTATGACAGATATTCTCAAAAGTATTGTCATTTGGAGTAGATTTTATCATTTATCCATATTATTTTAACTGTGGGGCTTTGGAATTAAGAGTTTGCTATGCAATGATAAAAAGGCAATGAGGTGGTTTAGTTACCCTGTAAGATTGTTTCTTGGCCTGGTATACAACAATGCTGCTCTGTGACAGATAATGAGATGTAAAGATCAATGATAAATTCATACGTTCCAATAATTGCAATGAAATCTGTACAGCAGCAGCAGCAAATCTTAATACCAAACCATTATGAAAATCGAGCTGTGACTGGGTATCTAACATCGGGACTCCAACATACATTGTAAGCACCAGACCATTGCCTGAAATCTCTGGACGACATCAAATGGTGCTTGCGTAATATTATACGGAGTACTCCGTACTACAAAGCAGCAAACAGTTCTCTACCTCACGGTTTGGATTGAAATATCTGATACGTTAACCCCAACCAAGTGTTAGGAGCTCAGTTCATGGTTGAAGGTAGTTGTTTACTCCGTATTATATATCTTGTAGTTCTGGTTCCATGCTTCTTTCAGTTTAGCTTGTTTCTTTTCTATAAATTGTTTGATGGATTTTGATAACTACTACTCGGTACTAAATTTGGCAGACGGGTGCCATGGTATCAAATAGTCTTGATGATGAAGTCGGCCCCTAGATGGTGAATGCAAACTACATATACCGCCTCAAACAATGGTAGCAATACACGTTTAAATAAATCCATAATTTGAGAAGTGGCATCGCGACCTAGACATAATATCATGTCACATCGTTTTCCTAGAAGATGCCCACACAAAGTGACGTAAACCGGCTTTAGAACAATGTATTGAGTCAGTCCTATAGGTTGAGGTTAAAGAAATGAAGTAGTAGCAAATTAAGGAGACTAAAGGATGTAGCAAGTCATGGCTTGGTAAGCAAAGAAGAAGGTAGGAAATGACATTAAAAATGTTTAACATTATTTTAGTAAGACAGAGTATTGAGCCGACACAGGAACCCAAATCCTTTTCAAATGCAAGTGTTGTGTCTTTTTGTGCTCTGTTTCAAGCTTTAACACCTTGACTTTTACCTAACCCTTTATACTAATAACCCTTTGCTTTTTGACTTGTAACTAATCTTGCTTTAATCTCTCAAATTGCCTTCATCATTATCATTGAACCCATCAATCACACCATACTCTCAAAATTTTCGATAAATAGTCTTATTTGACTCTTTTGTTCTCGTCATTTAAAAAAGAGCAAAATGTAATGTATTTACTGAAACCAGCAGAAGATGAGAGAGCAAGTTATGATGCCCAAAATCGGTTGTTGATAGAATGGAGTTTCAAGTCTACAAGGTTGCATTTCGTATACTAACATATTAAAGGGAGTAATATGAGGAATGAGATAGCTTGAAAAGCTAATTAACAAACTCCAGCTTTTATGACCGACTATTTTCCTCTGCCTTTCTTATAAAATCTACCATTTCCCATTTGCCATATTGAATACAAGAGTAACTAACATGTTTTGTTTTAGTAAAGGGTAGAGCAAGTAGCTACGTTGAGATGTGCCTGGCTCCCTGTATGCCATCTGCGAGTTCCAACCAAAGACTGGTTGGCCTCCGTGTATGGCGTGCAGGGAGTCAAGCATATACACTTTGCCACTTCTTTGATGATTTCCCATCATCGGGTGTCATTATTGATATCAGTCTTCGTTTGGAAGAGGTAATTCTGTTCACTTGCTATGTTATTTTGCTCTGCTTTGTTCCTAGGGATGTCATAATTACGTGATTTCACCTACATTAGCTATTACTCTGTTAGTGAATGTATGGTACCCTTCATGTTTTAAGTTTTTAACCACTAACTTAACTCATTCAAATAATATACTCCCTCCGTCCCGGTCATTTGTTGTCCTTTGGTTTTGGCACAAAGACCAAGGAAAGAGGAATGAGCCAATTATAACATGACAAGTGGACTAAATTGAAGGTGAAAGATAAAATTACTCATCAAATGCAATCCTAAAATAGAAAGGACAACAAATGACTGAGACACCCCAAAATGGAAAAGGACAACAAATGACCGGGACGGAGGGAGTAATGCCTAATATATCCTTTTTTTCTAACATTTTCTATATATAGAAGCTAAGTCATTTAAATGACTGTGATTGATTAGCATAAATTAAGGGAAAATTTAAGTAGGTCTTATCCACTACAAATTTAGTTTCAATTTTATTAGGGTGTTGTTGTTTCAAACCATTAATATACTTTTGCAACATTAATTTTTATAAATTACATTGATTAAACTTTAGGGGGCGTTTGGTTGGGGGTCTATAAGAAAGGGAAAGGGAAACAAAGTTACTGATTTCCTTTGTTGGTGTTTGTTTAACACAAACAAAGGGAATGAAACTCCCTTCCTTACCCCTCAATCTATCTAATTCCTTACCCCCCACCCTCCAAGGTATGAGATTTCATTACCCTTGTTACCTTTCAATCACCTTATTCACCAACCACCACACTTGCGGCTACCACCACACCAGCCACCACCATA
>VHZZ01002121.1:72968-102075 GCA_009801015.1 Silene noctiflora
TGAGCTTTTTAATCGATTAAGCACGCAAAATCGAGTCGGAATAAGGTATAAACGCGGGGTAAAATACGACCAAAATATTACTTATCAGTACTTCGTCTGATGCAGCAAAGACATCAAAGACAGATGCTGAGGTAGTCTTGGAGGAAAAGGCTCATTCTTTAATTCTGTTATGTTTATCTGATCATGTCATGGTTGAGGTTGCCGAAGAGGAAACTGCTACGGGTTTGTGGTTGAAGTTGGATCTTTGTATATGACAAAAACTCTAACCAACAAGTTGCTTCTTAAGCAGCGTTTGTTTAGTCTTCGTATGCAAAAAGGTACGCCTCTCAAGGACCATCTAGACCGTCTTAACTCTATTTTACTTGACCTACGTAATTTAGATATTAAGGTAGATGATGAGGATGCCGCCTTAATTTTGTTAGTTTCTTTGCCAAATTCGTTTTAGACTTTTGTGGAGTCTTTTGGTGTTCGTAAAGATTCTTTGACCCTAGAGGAGGTGTGGTCAGCGCTTCACACTAGGGATTTGCGGCGAGTAGCGTCGGGTGGTGTTGGAGACGGTAGTCCTATGGGGCTTGTTGTTAATTCGGAGGGTTCTAGTAAGAGTAAAGCCAAGTCTAAGGGTCCTCGTAAGAATGTCTGCAATTACTGTAAGGAACTTGATCATTGGAAAAATCAATGTCCTAAGTTGAAGGAAGCTGGTATTTCTGTTGTTGCACAAAAGGTTGTCAAATATGATTCTGAGGAAGATTATGCTCTCGTTGTTGATGTTTTTCCACGTTCTTTGGATAGTTGGATTTTGGATACGGGGATGCGTTTATCATAGTGTCCTTTTAGGGAATGGTTTGATTCTTATGAAGCTTTACATGGGGTCAATGTTGCCATGGGTGACGGGTCTATCTGTGAGGTGTTTGGAGTTGGTACTATTCGGGTTAGGACATGTGATGGTGGTGTTGTCTTCTTAGAAGGTGTTAGACATGTTCCACGTTTGAAGAGAAATCTTGTATCACTTGAGATGTTAGTTGATCAGGGCTATAATTTTCAACGTGATGGTGGATCATTGTGCGTTGGTAAGGGTTCTTCTGTTGCTTGGAGAGGTGTTAAGGAAGGAACTGTTTATGTTTTTCAAGGCATTGTGCTGACTGTTGGAGCATCATGTAGTCGTTCTTCTGTCTCTCTCGAGTCTAAGTTGGGGCATATGCAACTTGGATATGTGAATGATACTTTGAAGCACATCCAGTTTGGGTCACTTGGTGATATTCTGGATAATTCGTGTTTGGATAGCTTTAGTGAGAATGGTAGTGTTAACAGTAAGGTGGAGTTTATTCCGGTACAGGTCAAGCTACAAGGTTCTCAAAACAAGCTATCAAATTTTGTTTCTTCGCCTCAATGAGGTGATCTGCGCCCCAAGAGGTGGGGCGGTTTGGGGCTCCAGGTGAAGTCGTTTGTGGTTCTTAACAGAGAGTCGTTTGGACCTCGTAAGGGGTCATTTGAAACCTCGGCGGGAGTTTATTCTTTGGAGCTTTTGGGTTGGACTTGCTAGTCTAACAATTTGTATCTTTGATGGAGGTAATTTGTGCTCACTTAGAATATTTGTTTTTGTTTAGTTTCAACTTGAGTTTTGTTGCCTTGGTGTAGGCATATTTGTGGTGGTCATGACGCCTAGTATACTCAGGTGAGACATTTGTTTTGTTCGTGGCGTTTGTGTTCTTTTTGGGACAATTTGGTACGATGGTACATTTGGCCATAATGCTTTGGAGGAGATTTTGTTTGGAGTCTTGTGTGTGTTGTTTTGGTACACCGTTCCATCATTAGTGACATTTGATATCTCATATATTTTTGTTAGCGTTTGGTGGCTTTTGTCTTCTTCGGAGTTTGCTACGTTTGGCCTTTATGTTGGTATGAAGATATGTTGGGTACTTAGTACATTTGGTATTTTCAGCTTGCTACATTGGGTACCTCGTATATTGGTCACATTTGTTGCACACTTGGTTCGTTTGTCCATTTTGTGGGTTGTGTTCAAGTCAAGTGGAGATTACCGGGACAGGTATCCACTTGAGGATCAATCCCGTTGACGCTGATTTGGGTTTTTTTGTTCTTATTGGTTTGGTTCGTTTTTTGTGATAATTCAAGTCAAGGTGGAGATTTGTTAGGAATTTATGCCTTGAATTTGTATCGAAGACGGACTAAGACAAGAAGAAGCATCAAAGACGGCAGAAGTATACGCAAGTTGTGTGTATGCGAAGAACAAGCATCACTGAAGACCTAAAGTCAACGTGGGAAATTCACTAATGTGCAAAGCTACGTGATTTTACATGGTTGACTATCTGATTGTCTTCTAGTGGATTCCCTGTGCGTGTTAAGTCTTTTGTTTATTTAGAAAATTATTAATAATTTCCTAATTGTCTTAGTTTCTGAAACTTGATAAGTTTCCTAATAGCCTTCGTTTCTAATTAGTCTAGATATTTTATTTTGGGTGGAATAAGTAAATAAAGACTCAAGTTTTATTCTAGGTTAATTAAGAGAGAGATTTGATAGCGCAATAAAGAGGGTCGATTTGTGAGGTTCATTTTGTAAAAGAAAACTCAGTTTGTTCCGGACTGTTATTATTGGTGTTCGTTTGTGTTTGAAGATCGGAGTAGTTTGTTGAGATGTTGGGCCCTGAGAACCACGTTTTTAGTAAGTAGAAGCACAGAGCGTGTATCACGATGCCATTGGAAGATCTGGTACTGCTATCCAAATCCAAACTCAAAAACATACAAAATTGAAAAGCAGAAACTCGGTTGTGTGCTTATAAAAAGCTTAGGCTATACTTGCGTACATCAAACGCGTTTAATATGAAGCCCATGTGTCCCCTCTAATTTCACCTTCCTTTATAAAGACTACCCTCTTCACTCCACAGTCCACACCTTTATTCTCTCGTACTAACACGCACCATAATCCCCTGTCCTTCCTCAAACGGAGTACTACACATAATCCTTATTAATAAGTTTTTGTGTTGGGTAGAATCGTATCATATTCAAGATTACAGCAACGTATGTAAATATGTCATCATCAATAGTGGACCAGCCTTCAGATGATCAACAACACAAGCGTAACGAGGGAAATGACCCTGCTGATCCCGCCGCGTTGCTGTTTCACTCTCTTACTCACTCCTCTTTAATGGCCACCGCTCTTTCTATCAAAAATCAGGTTCCTAACTTTTCTTCCTCCTCTTTAGCATTATTACGGTTACAACAATATTTCATTAAATACCATAAAATCCTGTCTTTAACGTATAAAATCCTGTCTTTAACGTATAGGCAAGGATACTGTAACAAGGTAATTAAAGAAAGATATATAAGATTATTTCATTAATTAATTATGTATAAAAATGAATTTATACATTCATTTATGCTGATATATTCTTAAAAATCTTTCTTTAATTAGCTTCTTAAATTAAATGCGCATAGGCAAAATCGTTATTACTATTATGCTCCTCTATATTATATCGACTTTCCTAATGTACAAATATCTTGACTGAGTTTGAAAAACGAAACACCAAACCAAGTTCCATGTTTGGTATATGGACGAAAATAAGGACTTTTTTTTTATGCGCAAGCGATCGATTCGTTGTGTGTGTGGAGTATTTGCTAACGGTCACTATTAAATGAAGATTGGAATGGTAAACCCGCCTATTTAAGCCCTGTTTTTTGGGCTGAATGAAGCTGAATTGAGCGACTGAATTGATATTTGCTAAGATGAATAAAGCTGAAACGAAGTGGACTTGATTGAGCTAAGCTGAGCTGAATGAGAGCCGAAGTTAAACCAAAAAGAACTAAGGCCCTCGCAAATAAAATTCAATAGTGTTAAAACCTCGTTTCAATTTGTGGTGGAAATGAAAAATTCGTAGGTAAATGATGAAAACCTTATCACTTTATGTAATAAGATTTTTTTTTTTTGTTATTTATGAAAAAAAGTTGTCAATTGCATTTTGAGGATACGATAACCGTTTTAAACAAAAAACGAGTCAAATACATTTTATTAAACAAGATAAGTTATCTAGGGAATGGAAAAGAGTTCGTCTTAATTACTATCAGTCTAAAAACAAGAGTTAGCTTAGGAGGTGAAAGCTCTCTTACTCCAATCATAACTCATAACTCATGAGGTCTGGGGTTCGATTCTTACAAGTGTGTTCATTTGAACAAAAAAAGTTTACTACAAAAGTACAGAGTATCAGTCTATCACCCATGTAATGGTATTTGGACCGTTTTAGAGATAAAACGGATATTTCCGTCCTCAACCTATTGGTTTCGTAATCATAGTATATCCGATGATAAATTGATAGGGATAGCCTCTAGGCACTAGCCAGGGTGATATTGGAGTCTCTCACTTGGGACCCAAACTTGAAAATAACATTCGTTAATTGGAGGTATACGAGGTATAGATATTTATTACATTTTCTCAACAAAACAGTAGTATGGCACATGTGAACGTGTAATACATACTCGGTATATACGTAATCAACAATTGATGAGTGTTAGTGATGGAATTAGGTCGTGGAGGCGACATGGAAAGAAGATAGGAGGCTAGATAGCATGGACCCGACAATTTATACGGGTTTGATGGGGACGGCTTTTACTTGCTTACGCTCTTATCAAGCTACCAGTTGTCAATCAGACTTGTTAGTGGCTGCTGATATTGTCCATGCCTGCGCTGCTGCTGCACACTTAACAAGGTTCGGCTTAATATTTAGTGAATTATGTTTTTACACCCTAATCATTTGTTTACTTAGATTAAAATACTTCTCATAACAAATAAACTAACATAGAGAATTGACTGAATAAAAAATGTAAACAATTGATTGAGACGGGCACTCTAATTTTTTCAATACTAATACCTCGAAGATTTGTCAATTCTGAAGCATAATACTCAGACCTTTGATTTGCAAGTTGGTAAGATTATCCTGGCACACAAATGTGATAATGACACAAGTAGATTTTTGTGATGTTAGTAGGCCAATCTATTTTATCCTTAGCCACATCTTAATGCCGAAATGAGCACATGTTTTTATGAGCTACTATCGCTTGTTATCTGACCTGTAGGGCTGATTTTGTTTATAATTTCTTATGCAGACATGTGACATTTTTGTGCGGTAGAGGAGGAATTTATGCGCTAGGAGTTGTTGTCATGAACTACTTGGGGGACCATCAAAACAGTGGCCATTTTCTCGAATTGTTTCATGAGGTACTTTGTTCAACCTGCTACTTGCTTGCTAGTGATTGGGATTTGTAAAAGGGACCTTACCGAACTTATGGAATTTATGTATGAGTTATAAGTCATGACGTGCCTGAAAATGTAGAGCCTGAGGGCCGCCTTTGCTTGAAATATGTTCATAGCATATAGGTGGAAGTAGATGCAGGCAAGTAATGAAATCAACTGAGGGAGGCAGGGAGCTATTGTAGCCAGTATTATATTATACGCACCGCTTTATAACATTTTAATAGTCTAATTTAGCCTTTCGACTATGTACTTTGATACAAATCTGCACAAGGAACTTCCACTCGTAACGATGGATATATGTTGAAGTGTGAGTAGTCAATATATGAACTTGTTGCAAAATGAAATCCTGCAGAGGTTTGTTTATCATGGTTGCTTACGAAGTTCTAAAGCCACATTCTTAAAGAGGTTTGTAAAGATGTGTTTTTAAAACAGTAGGAACAAAAATAGATTTTAGTTTTCAGAATTGTGAGTTAGCATGGAAATGACTGAAAACATGTCACAAAATAATGCTCAGGTTGCACAAGAAAAGGCATTGCCTGTTGGACCAGAAGAAGGTGGTTTTGGGATGTCATATGACCTGCTTTATGGAAGAGCAGGGTTCTTATGGGCAGCTTTGTTCATCAGGAGCTATCTCGGTGAATCAGCTGTTCCAAACGACCTGCTAATTCCCGTTGTGGAAGCTATCTTAGCAGGCGGAAGGGCAGGTGCTTCGGTCAATCAATCCTGCCCATTGACATACAGGTGGCACGGAACCAGATACTGGGGTGCGCCACATGGCATTGCTGGGATATTGCATGTTCTGCTTCACTTTCCTCTATCCGAAGAGGATGCTGAAGATGTCAAATGCACTCTGAGGTACATGATGAGCAACAGATTTCCCAAGAGTGGAAACTACCCATCAAGCGAGGGGAATCCCAGGGACGTGTTGGTTCAGTGGTCTCACGGAGCAACTGCCATGGCTATTACCTTGTGCAAGGCATCACAGGTACCTATGCAAACTCTATCTGAAGTACTGGATTACTTGTCTTGTGCCGTCTATTTTCCAGCTCTCACAGCAGATATGGACTGTTTCTTTTGACAGAGCTAACTAAAAATTTGTTATTGCTTGTGCCTTTGTGATACAGTAAGAAAATAGCTGTGTAAATCTTTATGCATTTTTTTTCTATATAAACTAGTAAAAGATGGTTGTCCATTTTTATCCGAGAGTCTTTGAAGGCGTTAAGGGGAGAATTTTTGAAGGCATGAAGGGGTTATGGTGTTGATGGATCTTGTTCTTATATCTTGCATTCTTGCTTTTAAGTAGACTGATAGATGAATGACTGATTTGTGTTTATTTATTGTAGATATTCCCAAACGAAAGAGAATTCAGGGATGGGGCGATAGAAGCAGGGGAAGTGGTGTGGAAGAGCGGACTGGTGAAGAAAGTAGGACTAGCAGATGGGGTTGCCGGGAACGCCTATGCATTTCTATCTCTTCATAGATTGACAGGAGACGATATATACGTAGAAAGAGCCAAGGCATTTGCTAGCTTCTTGTATCATAATGGACACGAGCTGGTAGGGTCAGACCCAGGGGGTTCTGATCATGCCTACTCGCTTTTCCTTGGACTTGCAGGAACATCGTGCCTCTTCTATGATATACTCTCTCCTCAGCATTCCAAGTTCCCGGGCTATGAGCTCTAGACCTGTGTTATGTGTGTTCATGATGTTACAGAAGGAGAAAGGCACCATGCCAGTTAAAAGAGCGGAAATATTGTACACTTGTTGTAGAGTGCATATGTATCTAGTAGTGCTCTTCAACTAATTTGAGTATGTATTATACGGAGTATGTGGAAGATAATGAACAAGCTCCGTTCTGATGATGTCTGCGCAACTTTTAAATCGGCAACGCATATGATAGTCTTCAGTTGGTCCCCGAGTTTGGGTTCATACCGTTCTATGCTTTACCGACCTTTTACGGTTGTTAAAATTTCATTTGCCTTGCGCCTTTGCCCCTATGAATTTCAATTCACATCTCAAAGGACTTGTATGAATGTTAGGTCACCACCGAGCAATCAAGTCCAGACAATTAATTCCTCCAAACGAGCAAACCAGCAACGGCTACTCCACGGTCTCCTCATGGTAAAAAATATTGACAATATTTGACATGATAAAAGTATCGTCTAAAAGACCCGTAAAATGCAATAGTTGAATGCATAAATGCATAAATACCGATTTGCCAAGTGGCGATACAAAACCCCGATAATTTACCACCTACCAATCATTGAGAGAATCCTTATTGAACAGGACAACAGCAACTTCACGTAAGCCGACATCATCGAGAGTAGCAAAGGCAGCAACTACATACTCTCCCTGCCCAGTGTCCTCACATACTCCCTTTCAACCTCTATCGTTTTGCCACGTGTTATACCTATTTAAATACCCTCCATCCTTTTCCGTGTTACTTTCTATATTGTATTTCCCAATAAAAATCTGGTAGAAAAAGTATTGTACTGTCCAACTGTGCCTTATGTAAGAAACAGCTACCTCACCAGTCACTACCATTATAAGAATTGGCCAAATTTCGATATTCGATCATATCATTTATATAATACTTCAACAATAATAATACGGAGTACTCTCTTTTCTTCCATAAAAAAATTCATTAATCGGTCAAAGCGGAGAAAGAGAGTATTATTCAATTACCTGTCTTTATTCTTCGACCAAAAAAATGGAGCGATATGAGGTTGTGAAGAATATCGGGTCGGGGAATTTCGGGGTTGCCAAGCTTGTTAAGGACTTATGGACCGGTGAATTGTTTGCTATCAAGTATATTGAGAGAGGCCAAAAGGTTCTCTTTCACTTTTTGTTCTCCTTTTCTCTCCGTTGAATTTTTTGGCTTTCTTTTGTAAAGATGAGTTTTTGATGGAAAAGGATTCTGATGAGCTTGAGATTTCACTTTTGCAGATTGATGAACATGTTCAAAGGGAAATCACGAATCATAGATCATTGAAGCATCCCAATATAATCAGATTTAAAGAGGTATTAACTTTTTCGCAAAAACAGCTCACGCGACCTCAGCTTTCATAGTTTTCTTGTATCCATTCATATAAATGACCTGATCCAACTCGACCGAACCCAAACAGACAAAGTCAAATATTGATCAAGTTCTGGTCACAATGGAACTGATCATGACCCTAAAACTCACTTTGGAACATTTATGACATATGATACAACCCGAGTGTAATGTTAAACCCTAGCTAGCTAACTAAATCTAGGCTAATTCTCATTTATGGTGAGTCACAAGCTTGTAATATCTTACAACCGATTCAAATAAAAGAAAAAAAGAAAAGTGGTTGTAAGAGGTGACAAGTATGTTTTCGTGACAAACAAGAATAGTTGATCCATTGGCTGGGATGTTTTCTTTTGCCCCAAATTATCGTCAACAAGTTCTCCCCTTAAGCTTGTATGGTAATGATCAGTCTAGAATAAATGTCTTGGTCATACGAATTTCGTAACTAAAACTTGTAGAAGACGCAAGGCAATGGTGTAGTGATATGAAAGATGACATTTGTGTCGTAGTAGAAGGGGCTTCCTAGTTGCTACTTGCTAGTGTGTTACTTTTATTGGAGCCCCAGAAAGGTCTTTAGTCATAGATGTCTTGAGCTTGAAGATACACTTGGTTTTTGCATAATTTGTTCGTCTCATAAGCTTTGTACGTACACTTGATTTACGTACACACTTTAACTTCACCACGTTCTTGACAATTTCACATACCTACCAATATATTAATCAACAATGCTATATCAACAGTCTTTTTCGAGTTTTCTCAAATCTAATGTACACAAAATATAATGCATTTTATATGCTTGTGACAGTTGTGAAAGGAGAAGATTAGAGTTGAGGGTATACTTGAAAAAGGAAATGTCCTTAATGTTACTTTAAATCTGTAGAAGTGTTGGCTAATTCAATGATTCATTATTATCTAAGTTTGAATCTCGTCATCCTCATGTTTACTAATAATATGTGGTTCCCAAAAAAAAAAAAAAAAAAAAAAAAAAAAAAAAAAAAAAAAAAAAAACTCGATATTTTAATCATGAAAAAGAAATATCAGTGTTTTTAAATTTATTTGCAACAATTTAGCCAATGAAAGCAAGTCAAAGTTCATTTATCATGGAGTAGCTTGTAGGGAGTAGTTACGTACACTAAAATACGAATTACTTGCAGTGTAGGCAACATGTTTTAACAAATCTTAAATGTTTATTAGTACTTTTAACAGAGATATTTAAATAGTATAATATCTGTGATTCTCTACAAATCTTCAACTACACTAATTAATTACAAGGGTCCTAGCACTACTAGCAAGCATACTTAATTAATTATTGTATTAAAGTCTTAAAGATTACCTGATAGTACTTCTTATCTGAGTCGATGGCATATTTGTATGCCAGTAGATATGCATGTCCTAGTGTATCTATCACTGTAATAAATCTGATGCTCAACTTTATATGCATGTCGACCATGTCTGTTAGTGACTTTCCATAACTTGTCATCACCCATTTTACAGTCATTTTTTATTGTTTATTGGTGACTCCTTAGCTTATGCGGTTTTGTAAGTCTTTCTTAATACGACATTATTTGTTTTAAACTTAAGACTGGTCAAGTACGTATCACGTGTATATTAATAATCCATAGGAAAAAGCAATATATTTGTTTTATATACACTTGTGATATGATACTTGACCCGTTAATTTGTGAGATGAGAATGTCCCCCCAAGTTTGTGTATATATGAAGTTATGCTGACTCAGTTAATTTGTGTGAGGAGAAAGTTAGAAATAAGTTGGAAAAAAGAATGTTGAGTTACAATTGTTTCTTTACCTGAATTGTAAGCTTGATTATTTTTAGGGGTTACCTTTTCTACTATTTGTTTTGAATTATAATCTGTCGAAAAACTTGGGATGAAATATCAATCAGATTATCATTGTTTTTAGAGTAGGTCTCTCTTGAGACGTACGGTCTCAACATAAACGAGAAAGTGTTACCATTTTTAATAGAAAGTGACCATTTAATAATAAAATGTTATAATAAAGTTATCACTTTTTAACATAAGAAATCGATGGTACCAGAAAATATTTGCCTTGTTTTTATAAGTTATTTCCATTTCAGTCATTTATTTAATTTTGCTTATTAATAATATCTTCTCAATAATTATCTATTCAATAAAATAAAGGTAAATAATTGACTCGGATGTAAAGCGGCTGAGAATTGACGGGTTGGGTGCAGGTCTTTCTAACGCCCACGCATTTGGCGATAGTAATGGAATATGCAGCCGGAGGTGAGCTTTTCGAGAGAATTTGCACGGCCGGTCGATTTAGTGAAGATGAGGTTTTGCCCTCCTTACTCTTAATACCCAATCTCAAATTTGAGCACTTGTTGTTTTGGACATCTAAGAATGATTATCTGTTTGTCAGGCGAGGTACTATTTCCAGCAACTGATATCAGGAGTCAGTTACTGTCATTCAATGGTACGTTCACCATCATACTCTACAGTACTCTCCTTAATACGTTTCATAGAAACCAATGAGCACGGAATAATTTCTGTGCAAAAAACAAACGTATATAATTCAGTAATTATACGATGCAGCAAATTTGTCACAGAGATTTGAAGCTGGAAAACACACTATTAGACGGTAGCCCAGAGCCGCGTCTTAAAATATGCGACTTTGGGTATTCCAAGTCGGCAGAATTTCATTCACAACCTAAATCAACAGTGGGAACACCAGCCTACATTGCGCCTGAAGTATTATTAAGGAAAGAGTATGATGGAAAGGTATATACATAATAATACATGCATGTTACCTTTTTCGTCTTTTTTCCGTTACCCTTTTCTTTCAAGTTGACAATAATATATATTCATGTTTCTTGGTTACCTAATTTTCTGTTAAAATATCCTCATCATTGAGCAATATAGATTGCAGATGTTTGGTCATGTGGGGTTACTCTTTATGTAATGCTTGTCGGAGCTTATCCTTTTGAAGACCCCGAAGACCCCAGAAATTTCAAGATTACGATCCAGGTAGATAATATATCGTCTATATGTCGTCTTTTTTACTTAATTCTAAACTCGCTTTGAATTGAATTTGATTATTTTTTATCCTATATGACCATGTTTATTGAATGGTTTATATATAATGCAGAGGATATTGAGTGTACACTATTCCATCCCTGATTATGTTCGAATCTCCCAAGACTGCAACCACCTCCTCTCTCGATTGTTCGTTGCCAATCCTGATAAGGTTGTTCTTCATATAGTAACTTCTGAAACTATTTCCATTTTATCCAAATTATGATTTCAATATTATTTTATTGGCATAAAGTTATTAATGGATTGTCCCTCGTAGCTACAAATCTTGTGTCTGCCACTACAAAGTCATTATAACATCTTTTACACCCTATTTCATTTAGGTTTCATTAACAACCTCTCATGTCACGCTTAGGGTGTGTTTGGATAGCAAAAGTGGAGGGAAAGGGAGGGGAGGGGGAAGGAGGGAAGGGAAAGGGAGAGAAGGGAAGGGGAGGGGCAAAGGAGTGTAGGTGTTTGGATACAATTTTTCTCCAAATCTTGCCTATTGTAAAGAGATTTTGATTAGGCTTAGAGGAGGGAAATTGGATTCCTCCAAATCCCTCCCCCTCCATTTCCCTCTACTCTCATTTGCTATTCAAACAAGTGATTAAAACGGATATGTCCGTCTTAATTGAGAATTTGCCTTAGTTAATTAACATGTATTATTGGGAACAATATAATGTGTAGAGAATAACAATAGAAGAGATAAAGAAACACCCATGGTTTGTGAAGAATAAGGGAATGGAATACATGGAAGGGGAAAAAGAAGAAATAAAAGGCAAAGAAAATGAAGAAACATGCCAAAGTGAAGAGGAAATAGTGAGCATAATAGAAGAAGCAAGAAAGGCTCCAAAGAGTAGTGGGGACACATTACTACTTGGGCATGAACTACTCTTAGGAGGCAGCTTGGATCTTGATGACAGTGAGCTTGATGCTGACCTTGATGATTTGTATGATTAATTATTTAACTACCAGCATCACATTCCTCTGCCGTCCTAATCCCGTAATTTGCGAGAGCAATTCAGACATCACATTCCTCCCTTACCTAATTATAGAGCCTGAAGCCTATATATAATTGTATGTATTCAGTATTTTAAGGGATTTTTTTTTGCCTGGTTTAATGTGGTCACGCAATAAAGAATCTTTGTACTTGTTTAATTTGTGTGCTTGTAGATGAGGGGCTTACATTTTGTATTAGTATTGTAATTTAATGGTTGGTCCATTAAAGAGGGTGTCCCATGTCGATACTAGTTTTTAAAACATGTAAATAATAAAATGTCTACTGGAGATGAAAGTCTTGCTATTCTCTAACTATTATTGAGCTTCATCAAAGTTAATAAAAGGGAGTATAGTATTGGCAAGAATGTTAGACTATTGTAAGAACGGTTTTATCTATCCAACTGTCAAAAAACAAAACAAGATTAATAAAAGGGAATATATCATCATTACACTTAAAAAATGAAATCGGCTGACACTTTCCATTGCGAAATTACATTTTTTTTATCTGGTGTCTAGCCGAAATAACACAAATTCTCTTTTGCAAAATGCGGCCGTTTTTATGATAAAATGTAGTAGCTATTATCTGATAAATAGAAATGGTCACAATTCTGTATCGCAAATTGTAAAAATGTAACTTCTACTGCATATATTGCCTATGAATGCCCTGAAATCATTGATCAATTCCTGCCAACATTGTTAATGATTGTTTAAACGATGTTATTTAGGTTTAGATTTCACCAAGCCAGATTTTGTACTAAGAGCATGAAATACTTTAATGAAAAACTGAGGAACACAAATTGAGGAACAAAATTAGCCTCCAATTATGAGGAGGATGATAGCGGAAGAAAACATAGCTCGGAAAAGGAAGGAAGAAGACGGGCAACGTCAGTGGCCCTAATTTCAGACCCCACTAAAATCTATCCATTTAATTTGTCACTAATCACTATGCACCTAAAACGACATGCTTTGAAACAAAACCAATTTATCTTGCCTCCAACCGCATAGTTGCAAGCACAATATCATTTATCTTGAGGCCCAATAGCATCATCCCACGTGTCTTCTTTTTCTTTGATTTAATTTTCTCGAGACATTTTTTGAACTATGTGTAGTAAAAAAAGTTAATTATACCATAATTCTTATCTCTTCTTTCTTTGATTCTTTCTATAATAAAACCAAAAAGATTTAATAATTCTTTTTTCTATAATAAAGCCGAAGTCGATAAACTTTCGAGTTGAAAACTCGAACAAACTACGAAAATAAATTTCAATGTAAAAAATGTATGGGACATGTTAAAGTATGAGAGATAAATGATGAAAGAGAGTGATGAGGAATATATGTGTAAATTATTGTTGGAGGTCGGGTGCTAACGAGCCGAGCTGAGCCGAGCCCGAGCTTGGCCTTGCTCGGCTTGTGCTCAAGAACCAAAACTCGATCTCGAGCTTACCCGAGCTTGTAAAAAATATGCTCGTTATCAAGCTTGCGAGCTTTAGCGTGAGCTCGAGCCAAACTCGAGCTCAAATCGAGCCTATATATTATGGTTAATTTTTTTGATTTTTTTTCTTCCGATATTTTCAATAAAAAGGCTCGAAGGTTTAAATGTAAAATATTTGGCAAATAGGTGAGACATTTGATATATCTGATACAAAGATATAATCATCATAAAAAATATTTTATAAAATATGAGCAATATCTTATATAATATCACAAGTTCGAGCTGCTCACGAGTTTTTCGAGTCGAGCCAGCGTTTGCTCAACTCACCTCGTTAAGCTCTCGAGCCGATCCCGCACGAGCCGAGTTTTGACCGAGCCGATCTCGAGTTGCTTGCAAGCTGTCTCGTTTCATTAACACCCATAGCCGGAGGGGTGTTTTGGGTGTAAAATGAAAAATTGAGAAATAATGATGTGGATGAGTAAGAAGTGATAAGAGAGAGTGGGATGAGGAATAGTGTTAGAGCATTGTTGGAGATGACAAAGCGTCTTGCTTGTGAGTTGTGACGGACACTATCCGTTATAAGCTGAAGACAGATAGTGTCCCTCTCACAATAAGGCAAGTGAGAGAGCAAGTGGGGGAAAAATGGAGCACCCCATGTATAGTGTCACTTGCATATTGTGAGAGGGATACTATCCGTCTTCAGCTTGTGACGAATAGTGCTCGTCTTCAATGTGAATTTGGGTGGAGACGGTCTAATGCCATAGTATAGCGGTTGACAAGTGTACACTTGTATGGGGAGTACGATACATATTACATACTAACATTTGTATTGTTAATGAGTACAAAAGAAATGCTCAGTTATTTGTTTCAAATCTATAGGGAGTTGACAACGGTGGCAGTGATAGATACTTTACGACTTTACCTGAGGCAGGTCATTTCGGATACAGGTTCCCGGCCAGATCATCTTTGGCAGTGATAGGCCTCTAAAACTGTCATCTGTACTTTGCAGAGGCTCCTATATGCTTTTATTGTCGAAACTGCCAATTTGCTACTTCTCCCAAATATATTTCCCATCCGTGACACCCTGAATAGACTATACTGGAATATATCTCGACATAATACTTCATCCGTCCGATTCATTTGTTTACCATTTATACTCTTTGTGAGGGACATTTTGATCAAAGGTAAACAAATAACCGAGACAAAGGGAGTAATTCTTTTTGCCAGCCGCAAAAGAAAACCACTGTCCATTAACTGGTTGTGCTCCATTACGAGCATACATATTTAGGGAGTGGGGAATAAACTTAGAAAAGTACAATAAAAATTACGTCTTATAACTACACTACATTTGAAGCACAAACTTAGAGAAGCTCTAATGGATGTCATTAACAACACTACAGATGAATGGAGTTGTGTCATAACCTCCGGATGATGTTTAGTGTAGTGTCTGGTAGCTCAGTTATGTTAGGAAACACTGACATGGTCTATATGATGATGAGATCTTACCCGTGCAACTAAAGCATTTAATACAACTCGGTTTAACGGAAGCAAACCTCTTCCGAAGGACGTTTCGACCTTCGCATGAGTTTCAAATAATCTGATAAAATAAAATTTATGCTAATTAAGAAAGGGTAAGACCACCATCTTTAAAATCGCCCAGTGTGTTCCACGAGGAACCTCCTTTTCAACTCTACGAATCTAACTAAGCTGAAAAGTATCCTTCTGGCAACAGATTTGCAACCCAAACCATGTAGAAACAAAATCTAATAGTAACAACTTTGGAACATATGAACTGTCTTTACAAGAGTACTTTAAAGATCCTAACAAAAAAAAAGAAGATAGACTTACAAATGCCACAAGAAAATTGGTTCCACGCCGCAGTTGAAAGGTTAGTGTAAAAATGAATCAAAGAGGCAGCCATGTGGCAACGGCTAGCAAAGGAAGCATTAACAATAGTCCATGGTTGACAATGTTCTCCATTGTTGCAAGGCTATCAAGCTTGCTTTGCCAAGTATTCCATAAAAGGTGAAGTGGGTGACCCTGATCATACGAAACTGCATTAGATTCACAACTTGGAAAAGAATACAAAAAAAGTTCATGAGTGAGATCTCATAAGACCCAGATTTTGATACTCCGTAGTTGCTTGATTTTAAAATTAGTGGGGTTAATAGGTGGAGATTGAAATAAAATGAGTTAGTCTCAAGAGAGTAATTATTGATATAACCCAGGAACAAGGATTTGAGCAATCAAAAGCAATGTAGGGAGCTTACTTTTAGGTCTGAAGCATGGTCCACTTCAGTGTCAGTTAGCAGCTTTGCTTGATTCTCCGTGTCTGAGGATGCTTGGTGATGCGGCATCCTGACTTTGTTGCTAACAACATCCTTGTTCGTGAATGCTTTATAAGCAGATTTCGTGGGAATTGTCTCCATGACTGAACCAAAGAAATTTGTCACAGGAACCTACAGAGAAAGCATATATGAGAAAGGTTTCCGGTGGTTCACCACCCAAAACATGAGAGAAAAATGAACATACATCGGATGTACAACCTCATAATTTATTTGTTTTTGAGCATATATGTATTTTTTTTAGCTTATTACCTCAAACTTTATTTGTTTTTTAGCATATGTGTATTTTTTCTGAGCTTATGAATGTTTATATGTTAAATTTTTATTTTTTTTCTTGTCAAAACTCAAATTTAACTAAGTTTTATGTAATGTTTTTGAGTTTTATTGTAATTTTTTGAGCTAAATGTCTAAGTAAATGAACTCAGAAACCTTATAGTAAAACTCAAAAACTTTATTATAATGCTCAAAAACTATAAAATTGGTGGTAGTACATCGGATGTATAATCCACTTACTGAAAACAAGACTATATTTAGTGGGATCACGGTTGCCTAATTTATAATATGCCTCTATAAGAATTCTCAATACGAATAAACGATACAAATATTAGAAAATATGACAGATTTTAGCCAAATACCAAAATATTTCTAATATGGATACAGAAAGTGTGAAATAGTTTGCAATTTGCTAGGATTTTGAGCAAATCCAGTAGCTCAGGATAGGATGGAACATAGAAATGCGATATATCTTAGGGCTTGTTTGGATAGCAAAAGTAGAGGGAAAGGGAGGGAAGGGAAAAAGGGAGATTTCACTCCAAATGTCTTCTTTTGTTGGAGGAATTTTGAATAGGCCTCGAGGAGGGAAAATGGATCCCTTCAAATCTTTCCCCCTTCATTTCTCTCCTACCTCATTTGTTATCCAAACAAAGGAATTTGTATCCCTCCCTTCCCTTCCCCTCTAAAACCCCTCATCCAGAGAAGCCCTCAGAGAGGGAATATTATAACATTATGGCAAACATATATTTTTAAGTATAGTTTAGATGGGAGTTCAAGTGCAGCTAGCAGAAAAAAAAGTGGTGGATATTTCTGTGCATAGTTTCAACCATAATTTGAGTCCTAACCCGGCTGTTCCTACATGTTTAGTGGTCAAACAAAAAAAATGATTTAACAACCAACTCTGGTAGGAAACTGGAAATAATTGAGGCAACCATATAAAACCTCAATGGAAATATGGGATGGCGTCTTAATATTTCTAGTATGTGTCCAAAATAGGGAAGAATGCGTCAAAATAGGAGCAAAGCCTCACATACCTCTTCTAGGCTGCGCTGGTATAAATCTGTTCGGTAATAAGCAGTAGACATAAGCGAGTTGGGGTTGTATGAATTGAATAAACTGCCAAAAAACGACCAAATTATTATAGAAAAACTGCCAAAAAACGACCAAATGAGTTGAGCACTTGAGCTACAGAGTAGAGACTCACCACTTAGCTGTCATGTATTTTACAATCAAAGTCTGTCAAAAGAAGTCCAAGGGAATTTGGAATTTTTACGTAATTTCTTATGTGTAGAAAGCTGCTTATGGTTTCGAGATAATGTTTTCCGCAAATTGCATTTTCACATTTCTGTTGTTTGGTTGCATTTATCGGAAAAAGGGGTAACCAAGGAGTATATGTTAGGTAGCATTTGCAAAATAAGCTAAATATTAGGTAGGCAGCAACAACAGCCTAAATCCCAAATTGATTTGGAAGAATGGAACCAACTAGCTTGAATCACCATATGAAATTGTCAAAGACCAGTAATATAACAAAAAATAATTAAAAAAAAACTAAAAGTTAAAAAAGGTAAATGTTAGGGAGGGTTTGTTAGAAAAACAAGGCATCATCACGTGCCAGAAAAAACAAGTCTGAATCGATACTGACTTTAATTTTATTTTTTTGCTAGAAGGTGGGATTTAATAATGGTATTGTTTAACAAAAATACTACTCATAAATGTTGGGCAGTATCTAACCAAAAAAAAGATTAAATGTTCACAAAAGAGCTAACTATTAGATTGTTCTGTAAAACAACCCTTGGTTAGAATTTTGACTTACTTGTCGAATGAAAAGGAGAGTTGTTTTTGCTTGACGAAAGTAACATGGACCTATATCGCTATATCAACAGTCAAAGAATCTATGAAAGACAACATTTTAGCATACCTTGTCAAGGAGGAATTGGCATATATATTTAGCCTCTCAAAGAAAGCAAGGGTATAATAAGTGAAGCGATCTACAACAGAAACACCGACCTGAAATGGAGGAAGATCACATATGAGATAATAACCTCCATGATCCTCACAAGTCACAACTATGTACAACGTAGGGCTAAAATAGTTCCCGTATCCAAATTTAACTAAGATAGATGCTAGATAGCAACACGAACAATTTAGAAAGACTACTTACATCAGAGTCCAAGTGGTGTGAATAAGAGTTTTCTCCTTTCAAACTGCTCCCAATTGCCAAAACACCAGGTGATTCAAGCTGCAAAGTGGAAAATTATATAACAACTTTCACTATACTTTCCTTGTCTTTCAATTACTAAGTAGATGTCCAATTTGAATTTAAGAATTCATTCCAACATAAGGATTGATAGTTCAACAAACAAAGGCAACATATTCAGCAAACTATTCACACTACAAAATTTTAGCCAGCGATAAATCAAGTTTCATTATAGCTTTCCCTGTTTTCCAAGTAGAAAACAAAGGTTTAATTAGAGATCAGGTATAAATATAGACAGAATGATTTGCAGTGCAGCAAAAGAATGGCAGAATATTTAGCAAGCAATTGATAAGTGAAAAAATTTATCCACATTTGGATGAAAGAATTTGGAGGGAAAGGGAGGGGGACAAATCTATTGTTTGGTTAGCAACTGATGTGGAAGGGAAATGGAGAGGGAGGAAAATGGAGGATCCATTTGAGCATTTCCCCTCCAACAAGGAAAGATTTGAAGGGATAATGAATTAATGACATTGCTCGATCCCCCCTCCTTCCCTTTCCCTTCTCTTTCTGTATCCAAAACAAAGGTAAGAGAATCTCCAGGTACGTGGTCCGTTGTCAATCACTCAATTGCAGAGAGAAATAAGAATACATGCACACGAAATCATAAGTATGTAACCTGTTCAATTCCATTTTGCCTCCTTTATTTTCCACATTTTCTATCAGCTATCTCCGCCAACCCACCATTCTACCTTACACCCTTCCCCGAAGGTTCAAGGAGACTGCAGAGGCATGTAGCCAAAACTTGGTTTCATACTTTCATGCAGACAATCTTCACAAAAGCTTAACATCTTCCCTTATTTATAACCTTCACATGATTTCTGACATCAGCAATTTACTATACCCAATGACTCAAACCCTCTCCCAGAATAAAATGTTAAAAAAAAAAAAAGATAGAAAAGTAAAACCAGACCAGCAGATTTAGGAAGAAAGGTTAATAGACGTGCACATTCATCACAGTCACCAGCATGAAGGTTAGTGCCGACATAATTAAGGTACGTGAAGATATCACTTGTACACATCCTATTTTATAATAAAAGACACATTATGTTCAGCCATTTTGCCTTATCCATCATATTCCATAATCAACGAATGTTAAAGTCTTTGATTCCATTGGAAATAAAACGGTATATCATCCTGAGATATTTTTCAAATTGTTTTCCGTTGTTTTGAGAATTGAGACTAAGGGACTAAAAGAGAGGGAAATAATTTGTTTCCAACCATGAGGCAGTTGCTAACCTGATTGAAAAGAGTGGCAGCCTGGCAAGTGTCAACCATTATCAGAAGCTCCTTAAATCTGAAACAAAAGAGATATCTCCACTTAGTCAGCAGGGTAAAGTTTCAAGGCCTTCGACATCGGATTAAGAAGTCTCCTACATTTAACAATAAGGCTATCCCTAAACCTGTGAGATTGCAAGACAATTGCCAGCACCAAAAGTTCAACTTGATAATTTCAATGTCAATACCATCTTTGTTTTCAGAGACTAGGTAACTTACAAAAAATCTTGTCGGCACAGCTATCCCGTTTGTGTACATGATTAGGGGAGGCCACTTAAGACAATAGGTATCATTCCACCAAATATTAATTTTTCAAGATCAGCTAGTGGGACAGATATATTATCCTGAGTTCTACTAAGCTTATGTTACATGCAGCCAAGAACCAATTAAAAACCCCTCTCATTCTCAGCCACCTCATGTAAACCAGCCTAAAAAAACACTTGTGAAGCACTTAAACTGAATATAGACAATCAGAGATCGAAAAAATCTCAGTACTTTTCTAAGTGCATATAAGATACACACACACACCTCATGTAAGGCAGCCCAGAAAACACAACTGTTAATCCCTAATCTGAGCATAATATAGAGATCTATTATTTTTATTTGAAATTCAGGAATAAAAAATTTACTTATGCGACAGACTCATCTACGTGAGATGTTTATTAAGAAGCGGCTTCAACGGATTCATACGTGCCCAGTGCCCACTATTGCAGAGTAACTATAAAGACGGATAAAACACGAAAACAGGGTTGCACTTTCAGTTACCTTAGCAATTTTGTCACCACGTAAATAACCAAACACACGCTACGCTACCTTCCACCTTAAAACCATACATGCTAATAAGTGCAGAGTATTTATATACTATAAAGATACGAAACTGGGACACAATCTACCTACGCTTTTCTTTCATTTGCTTCACCGCATCAGCTAAATCATGACTTTGAAGTTCCTCTGAGTCTTGAAATTTCAGAAATTCATCACCTCCATGACCAGTCATATACAGAAGAATGTGACTTCCCTCATCACTTAAGAGCCGTTTTGACCTTGGAACAGCATTTTCGTGACGTCCTGTTAATACCCTCAAAAAATTTTCTACGGTGACCTCATAGCCTCTATAATCAACCTGCAAGAAGATAAATTTTCAATATAATCCAAAGCTCTGTCTATTGTTTGATAACTAAGATACTACTACGAATCAATGGTGCAGTGGAAAACAAGGAGTATTGTAAACTAAATAGTTACAAAAGGCCCCAAGCCCCTAAATGATATAAATAACAGTCACTTGACCACACTTGGAATACTAACTGTGTTTACCTATCATGGAACAACTGTAAGTGTATAAACAACCAGGACATTCTAAACAAAGATCAAAATGTTGAAACAATAACTTCTCTATCAGTTAGAATTGTACTAAGTGCAAGTTTCTAGGCGTTGCAGAACTACAGCTGCTGGGACTAGTGTTACCATTAACAAATTACCTTGATGAAACATTGCAAACTAGATGCTGGACTGCACATGGGGACATCAATCTCAGAAGACACGAAATATCGAAGAGCCAAAAGTATACATACCTACCAACCAGACTTAACAGAATAGAGTGAAATAAAACATAAACAGGGTTTGACAATGTCTGTCTTCAAGAATTACTACCAAGAAAGACATCCCTGTTTAAATTTAAGAAATTGCATTTTGGAAACAGGATAATTTATACACTAAAAATGAACAAACTTTTAGCTTTTAAGCCATAATATTCATTTCAACAAAGAATGCCACAAGCATCAAGTAACTTCCATATCATAAATGAAATAAACCACCTAAAGCAGATGACTCACCTCGACGTTGTCTCCGTACAAGTTAAGTCTATGGTTTTCATTGTTAAAAACTTGTGCAGGGTACTTGTTTCGGGAATTGCAAGCCATATCATCTGCTAGCATCAGTATTATCCTTTCATCAGGTATCCCAAGTCTCTTTACAGTCCTAATAAAAAAAGACAACTAAAAAGGAGTTCAAGAGACAAAAACATTGGATAATGTGGGTGGGAAAAGAATGACCAAAAACAATTGTTAACTTACCTATACAAAGACAATGTGTTGGCCATGTGCCTATAATTAAACCTTCACAAGCAACAACAAAAATTAGTGTAAATGAGATCCCCACAAATGCACCATATTTGACTCACAAGAAAGTTCAACACTCACAACATTCCAAATCATGTACTGTGGACTATTTGGTTCGCAGGAAATAGTTTCCATTTCAGCAACTCATTAACCATTATTCAAGTATGAATAACATGGAACTAGAATTGGCTTAAACCTCCTTCAATTACATTCTCCAGAACTCTCAAAGTATCACAAAGTTTCAAACTTTTTTCTTTTGAAAAAAGTTTAAAACCCATAAAGCAACATAACAAAGCCTTTAATCTAAGCACACACTTCTATAAATTCAGTAACAATAAATTGAACATCGCAAATCAGATAAATAATACTCTCATCGTCCCAATCATTTATTTACCTTTAATTAGAATGCCCTTCACGAAAATTAAAAAAATGCAAACAAATGACTTGGACGGAGGGAGTACATAATCCCCAACTTAATAAAATTTAAATCAAGAGGTAAACCAATCAAATCACAAAGAAATTAAAACACCATGGGTATGAACTAAGCAGCACTAATTTCTTGCGAAAATACAGGAAAAAAAAAAAAGAGCAATATTGGATGATCAAGAAATAAAAATACCAGAAGCGAGAGGTGCAGACTAAGACAGCCCAGTTGTTGGTATGCATTGTTGAATCAGCAGCAACTAATTGGTGATTGTTTTGATGAACTAGAATTGCAAGTAATATTATCATCCAAATTGTCCAACTAGCTAACATTCTCTTCTCCATTTTCTTACTCAATCTGGTTTGTTATTAGAAAAAACAGCTAGAGATTAGGAGATCGCAAAAGGGCATGAAATTTCAAATTTTAAGTGTTTAGTTACAAGGTTCTTAAGGTTTTTTTTTTGGGTGTAAAGAGAGCCAAAAGGACAAATATATTGTTGACGGTATTCGAACCCAGGTCATGAGTACCCCTCCTCATGAATTAGCTCATATGTATGGATTGGACACAGTATAGATTGGTTGAATAAGGTACAGATTTATGGACACTCTTTATTTAAACCGGTTAGATTATGGGTCGAGTAATTTCGGATTTGGATGTATTTTGTGTAGGGTCGTATCATGTAATGTAGGGGTAAGAGTTATTCCAGTGACATCAAGATTTGAGTCACAATCATTTAGGTTGGCCAAATTAACAAGTCACAAAGAGCACCCTATGCGGCAATGCCCTGCGGTATTAGGAAGAAAAGCAATTTACGTTTGAGCTTGTCGTGAAGGGTGGTACTCGAAACATGGATTCAAATTCCATTAGTGTTGTTACTACATTTATAATTCACTTTGCACCAAAAGGGCAACAGTGTTAGTCGAGTTGGTGGCAAATTTGAATCTCTTTCCATCATACTATTTCAATAGTTTTACTCGAAAATATCTAACATAAATATGGCTTCAAAACTCAAGGGGTTGTTTAATTGGTTGAAATGAGACACCCAAAATGGAATACGACAACAAATGACCGGGGCAGAGGGAGTACTGAGCAAATCCCAGATTTGTAACTAAACCAAACAAAAAAAAAAAAATGAGAAGTTAGGTAGTTTAATGGAGTGAAAATGTGAAACTAGTTGATTGCTAATCATAGGAATGAACAAACTATCTAAATAAATAACAAGACAAGCAAATCAATGAAACAAAGTTAAGATGAAAAACAAATTGGATTACTTGGTTATAGTGATAGATGATCACGAGAAATGGCGTGGATGAGCAGTGTCGGGGAGACGGCGAGTGGGAAGATGCCGGAGTCGCAGCGGCGATCAAATCATGGTCACAATTGACAAGTGATTTGTGTAGAATTTTGATGACTGAGGGCCGATTTTGCGGTGGTGGACTAGTGGTCAGGATGTATTTCGCCGGAGGAGGACTGAATGTTAAGAGGAGAGTCCACTATTTGGGCCTTTGGTTCTTGCCTGGTTGGTTTGTCAATTGGATCAACCCTCTTAAGAATTGGGATTTTCGTAAGCAAAGGTAGGATCGAATCGGTAAAATTGAATCGTAAAATGTAAGATCCTAAATAAACAATAAAGATAGTTATTTATTTGGTAAACATATAATTGAAAATCAAAACATTTATTTATTAATATTTATCCATAAAATGTTGATAATTAATGACAACTTACGCGAATTTCGAGTTTTACATGTCAGTATACGAAAATTATAGAGGCCTCTTCCAATATATGTGTGGGGGGCATTGTCTCACATTGGTAAAAATTATGTGAAGCGACTAGCTTATAAATAGGTGGGTCACTCCTATTAGCAATTGATTTAGATGAAACCTCACTTGCTTGTGCGTCAATCTCATCCACGTATTTTATAAATCGGTTTCAGAGAACTCATTAAAAACCAACGATGCGTCTTCTGTTACATCTACCCTGTCTGTTACATTTACTTCTATATATATTAATATTTTTATCTTGAAATCAGATCGCAAAATCGTAAAATTGTATTATGATCTTATCTCTATAAACCCGGTGCTTGGTTACTTGGCTAGTTTCGTTTTATCTTTTTTTCTTTTTATTTATAAAAATAGTGTTACAAAGCCCATGGGTTGTCCTGGTTCGGAATTAGGTTGTGCGGTGCCGCCTGGGTAGTGATCATGCTGAATTGGGCTAACCCAACGTTCGGAGGCCCAACTGCTACATACTCCCTCCATCCCGGTCGTTTGTTTGTCTATTTCAGTTTGAAGTATCTCGGTCAATTATTTGTCTTTTTATTATCAGTTGGTCTCTCGTGTAACGGTCACAAATTGTGACGACCCCAAAGATGACCACTTTTAAGATAAAAAATCTTAAAAAGTTATCACTCATAAAATGTTACTTATTAAATAATGTCCTCTTCAATGTGGCAACATCCTCTTTGCATCCTCTTTGAAGAGGAAGAGGAAGACATCCTTTTCTTGGCCCAAGTGTCACAAGAGAGAAAATGAGTGGTAGGGACTACTTCAAAGGTGAAAAAAGAGAGGACGGGAGGATCCTCTTTGATGTGGAGAAAAAGAGAGGAAGATGATGAAGAAGTTGGGAATTGGGTAGAAAAAAGAGAAAATGATGGCCAAATGAGAAAATTAGAAAAAATCAAAGAGAGGAAGATGAACATCTCTTCAATGTGGATGCTCATAGGAATGCATTTGATGGACAATTGGATGTTCAGTTGTCCAAAGACATCAAACAAATGATGGGGAGAGAATACTATATTGTGTCCGTTTTCTTTAAAATTGTTAAGATACATTGTACTCTGGTACTGCTGACGAGCTAGTATAATTATGCTAACCATAAGTGGGGGCTCAAAGCTATACCTTTGATAGTGGGCACTAACTCAGATTCCTGGTTTTCTTGTTTTGTGTACCTCTCAACACTGGACCACCTTATACACTTTCAATCGTCTTCATTGTTAACTATTCAAACTTTTCTAGTACGTACTCTGATTTACCCATACTTGTCCTTTTTAAATCTTACAAATTGCTTTTGTTGCTACTTGCTTCAGATATTTGCAACCTTAGTTCAAGACTTCCAACTTAAAATCACTTCCAGTCTTGACATCTTCAATGTGCTATACTCCGTATATGAGTCAAGATTAATTGACTGGTAATACGTCTTATTTTGTGTTGGTAAGAATGACCCAACTGAAGAACTTAGAAACAGAAAAGATTTATAAATATATAGTCAAAACTCATGTCTGAAATTGCGCATGTCTGGTTGCTCAAAGTCATTGCTTAGTAAGTAGTAAGCGGGTCTTTCTCATCTTTTCTGTTGGAACTTTATTTTTCGTATAAGACTACATTTCATATGTGGTTAACATTATACAAAATCAATAGGCCAGAAATGGCCTGCTAATCGACCCTGGACGTTTGTTGACCACCCGACACTTCTTCCTAACCTCACCAGGCCGGCCTGACTGTATATCACCCATCTTTATCATCCCCTTGACAAAGGCCTTAAAAAAGGAAGTCTGATCTTTACTGAACTTGACCACCCATCCCCTAGTCTTCGGATTAGTGTGTAGTGTTTGATCGGAGTTTAAGTATCCTCTGCCAGCAACAAGGTCCTTGAAGTACTGGTTATCAAATACAGTCGGAGTTGCATCCAAGTTAACTGTCAGATTCTGATCAACATTAGGAGGACACAACTTGTATAACTCCTGCCTGAACGTAGGCTCGATTGCAGGGTCAGGCTTTCCATCACCGCTCTGGTTGTATAAGCGGTGCATGATGGAGAAACATCGACCCTTTCCAATAGAGTGAGACCCTGATAGAGCCACCATATCTTTGACAGTGAGGTCGAACTTGGCAAATAATTCTATTAAGGCACTTGCGTTGAATCTTGGGCTTGGCATTATAGCGTCTGAGTCCGCCTCGCTTGCTGTCAAGCTATCCAACCTTCCTAATTTCACCTCCCAATCTGGTCCTCCAGTCTGTTAATTTAAGTCGATTATATTTCACTAAGGATATGAAAGGGATGCTAGCCAGCTAGGCAACAGCTGATCTTTGCAAAAGTTTAAAAGGGAGGCCAGACTTGATTCCTTGACAAAATATTAGAGAGATCGAGCTTGAATCTTATATAGTAGAAGTAGTACTCCGGTCAATGTTTACCTTCATTTTTTATTTTCACGAGGGAAATTTTAAACAAAGGTAGACAAAATGACTGGGAGCTACATACCGGCTAGGCCTCCGCCCAATTCAAGAATTTACGGAATGATTTAGTAGAGAAAAGAAAGAGGTTTACCATCGCAACAGCATCTCTAGAAGCCATGATGATGATATCGGCACAGGATACAGTCATTGGGCAAATGCCCTCAAGAGCCTTTTTAATTTCGTCAATAACATGGTACTTTCTGAGCGAGTTTATATTCGAGAGAGAAAGCTTTTCCCCTCGCATGGTTGGCGTGTTATCTAACAGCAACGAAGCATCACATCCCTTCACCAGTCAATCATTCATTCTCAGCCATGCATATTAATCCAAAAACTAAACACCAAAATTAATCAGAAATGAAGATGCACAAAGAAATTGGCTTACATCTACAAAACAGTCATGGAACTGCAGTCTCATGACAGACGCAGCACTCCGTATCTCCCTAATCATCGCCCGCTTCATGACTTCCCTGACAGTAGATTCGGCTTTTGGGCAGCTTTGCGAGTAGAACCCGTGTCGCAGTTCAGCCTCTCCTGTGACCATTGGAAGGACTAGGAAAAACAGAAGCAGGGAAGTGTACATGATTCTTGTCTACAAATAGTAATCAATAAACTTGATTAGTTTAGAGAAAGTGTAAATGATAGCAAATTCGAATTTAATTAAGAGGTACCTGAAGGAGGGTGTAAGGAATCCAGTGAAGAGTGTTCAACAGTGTTTTGATTTTGTTGGAGAATTGGGAACCAAAACCAGAGAACTGATTTTTATACTGTATAGTTGGGACTTGGGAATTGAAACTTGGGAGTATATACAACACAGAGAGAATGAATTATTGGTAGACGTACCAAATTATTGAGGTATGTTGTAAGAGTAAGCCTCTTAAAAGACCGTTTTAGATGAGACCGTCTCATGTGATTTATTAATGGTGTTAAAAAGATAGGACCCCACGGTTGCACCGGAATTGACCGTTTTGTTAATTGATGATGATGATAGGATTCCCTACTTTCGTTTAGATGTTGTTTAATCTTGTTCAATGAAATGAGCTGACTCATAAAGATTGGATGATTTGAGTCAATGTTTTGCGCATAGTGATTAGAGAAGTCAATTACTCAAGTCCTTTTGTAATTTAGTGACTATGTAATTTTGTTGTGCATGGGAAGGAGTAATAATTGATTTATTTGGAAATTTCTAAAAATTCACCTACAATAATCACTTTGCTTATTTTTAGAAAAGGATATTGATTATTAAGACACTTGTTAAATCTCGCGCACCATTAGTCAATCCTGCGCATTTTTTCCTTTTATTCAACTATACCCCTCTCATTCTCATCCCATAAAGAGAAACCACAAAGAGAATGAAAAACCAAAAAGATGAAAAACCCCAATTTACTGAATAGTGAATTCCATCTCGCCTCCCACCACCAAATCTCCTTCCGTGCACCGGCACTCTCCCAACCCCGCTACTCATTGGCGTCGCAGGCCACAACAAGTGTCGGAGAGTCACCTTACTTCGTCCTCTCATTGCGGACGAAGGCCATTAATCCAGTTTTAAACTTCCAAACAACTTTGCTGACGCAGTTAGATTCTTGAAATTTAAATTGGATACCAATTGATGCCAATTTTTCATTTGAATAGGCCTTCAATGATCGTAGCGTCGGATTGTTTGAAGAAAATTATACAAATTGTTTTTAAAGTTCAGTAACTAAGAAGATCATACTTGCATTTGCATCCAAAGTATCAGATCAAACACTTTACGAAAACTGCACAAATCACGAATGGATTTTTATTCTTATCAATTGGCGGTGGTTGCGACCTGCGACGCCGATGAGTAGCGGCGCTGGGAGGGTGGTGGGGGAGGGTGCCGCTGCAGGGAAGGGGGGTCGGGGGCTGGGAGGCAAGAAAGAATTCACTATTCGGTAAATTTGGGTTTTTCATTTTTTTGGTTTTTCATTCTCTCTCTTGTTTCTCTTTGTAGGGCTAGAAATGAGAGCGGTACACTCGAAACAAAGCGAAAAAATGCGGGGGCTTAAGTAAATTGGTGCGCAAGATTTAACAATTACGATTATTTAAGGTAAACAATATCCATCACATATACAAGACGATTTGAATATCGATTTATGTTATTTATCACAGGCAGAAGCCGAGCACGAGCTTAGTTTGTTGGGCTTGTAACCAAGAAACAAAAATCGAGCTTGAGTCGATCCCGAGCTTGAAAAAATCTTGCGGTCGAGCTCAACTTCAGTCTATATATAATTGGTAAGTTATCGTTTCTGTTTTCTATTGATATTTTCAATGTCAGGACTCAGGGTTATATATAAAAACATTGGGCAAATCAAAGAAAATATTATATATGTCCATACAAAGATATAACCAAGATAAAATCTAATCTATACTAT
>VHZZ01002125.1:103361-114140 GCA_009801015.1 Silene noctiflora
CCGTGCTTACCATGCCTACCTCCACAACGCGGCTCATGATGTCGTATCAACTATAGCATAGCTTCTCGACACTAACTCCATAATACTACCGAATATCAACCACAAATGTCGTTAGCTCCGTCTCACTAATACATCATCCACTAGCAACTCCTATATCGACGGGTACCACAAAGTCTCACTGAAGCACTGGCGAGCTAAAAGCTCCACAAGGTACCACATTGGGTCGATCGCTATCTCCAGGTACATGCGACAATAACTACAAGGCCGCAAACACTCTCCAATGGAAGTTGGCACCCCCGTGTAGTCTGTCCAGGGACTCGCAACGAACTAAGGTCAAAAGCAAGAGCGGTCAACTAACTAAGGCTTTATAGCTTTTTAGTCACCCTATCTCTACTTTCTTTTTCACAAAAAACAAAAGAGTATAAGAAGAAGACTTGAGTCACCCAATCGAAGGACGTTCACCTGACGGTTGCACTTCAAGTAACTCGTAACTATTTTCCACATTTCAAATTGCAAATAGCGAAATTAAAAATCGTTATTTCTATCAAACATCAGAAACTTTAAATAACGGAATTAAAAACCATCATTTTCCACATTTCAAATTCCAAGTAGCGAAATTAAAAATTGCTACTTCTCTCCAATTTCACAAAATTCAAATAACGGAATTAAAAACCTTTATTTTCCACATTTTAAATTGCAAGTATCGAAATTAAAAATCGTTATTTCTCTCAAACATCACAAAATTCAAATAGCGGAACTAAAAAACGTATTTTTCACATTTCAAATTGCAAACAGGGAAATTAAAAATCGCTATTTCTATCTAACATCACAAAATTCAAATAGCGTTGTTAAAAACCGTTATTCTCCAAATGTCAAATTGCAAATAGAGAAATTAAAAATCGCTATTTCTCTCAAATATTACAAAATTCAAATAGCAGAATTAAAAACCGTTATTCTCCACATTTCAAATTGAAAATAACAAAATTAAAAATCATTATTTTTCTCAAATATCACAAAATTCAAATAGAAGAATTAAAAACCGTTATTTTCCGCATTTCAAATTGCAAATAGTAGAAATAAAAACCGCTATTTCTTTTAAACATCACAAAATTCAAATAATGGAATTAAAAACCGTTATTTTCCGCATTTCAAATTGCAAATAGCGAAATTAAAAATCGTTATTTCTTTCAAACATAAGAAAATTCAAATAATGACATTAAAAACCGTTATTTTCCACATTTCAAATTGCAAATAGCGAAATTAAAAATCACTATTTCTCTTAAGCATCGCGAAATCCAAATAACGGAATTAAAAAACATTATTTTCCGCATTTCAAATCGCAAATGGCGAAATTAAAAATTGCTTCCACATTCCAAAATTACAAATAGCGGAATTAAATATCTTTATTTTCCACACTTCAAATCCAAAATACGAAATCAAATATCGTTATTTTCTCGAAATTCTCAATTACAAATAATGGAATTAAAGACTGTTATTCCTCTGAATAAATAATGAGTCACAATCACGAGCATACACTCGAGAGAAAGGTTTGAGTCATGAAAGGCCTACTCTCCCTAGCACATCGAATTTTCCCAGCGGGTCCATCTGCCAAAGGCACACCAGGTGTCGGTGTCCCCAACACAATGCAAGCGCCTCCTATGGCATAGATTCCCAAGCAGAACTTCCCAAAACCTCCACACGGAGTCATCTCTCAACGACCGCCAAGCCCGCATAAGCAACGACAATCCAATACCAGACAAAGTAAAGAAGTCTAAAATACCTTCTTCCCCAGCGGAATCTACCTTGCTCTAGCAAGTCAACCGACGTAACGACCTCTTGAAATGGACCCAATAGATCGCCTATTCCCGCAGTCATTTAACTTGGGTGGAAGTCATTACCAGGCAATCTCTTGAAAATGGCTCAATAATTCGGCCAGTCTCCGCAGTCAACCATTTGATCTTTAACGGCTGGCGAGTCTCTACACATGAGTAACATCAATGGCTGGCGAGTCTCTACGCACAAGAAAATTCGGTGGTTAGCGAGTCTCTACGCACAAGCAACATCGACCGGCTGGCAAATCCGCATGTCTGGGCAACATCAACTGACGCAAATCAAGGACAAATCTCAAAGACACCTTAGGTATGACTCTTTCTTATGACTGGTGAGCCTTTATACGTAGTCTAATGAACTTTAAACGACCTGCGCTGGCAGTCGATTGACTCTAAAATGTTCCCGACGGCAGGTTCGTGACTCGAACCCCCGCGTTGCCTCGACGTCGCCCTTCTCGATGGTAGATCCTTGCCTTAAACCCTATTGAGCCGGCTCGACGTCATAATAGTCTTCAGGTTTTAATCTTCGATTGACCTAGGGGATAGACTTTGACTTTCGCCTTGCCTAAGCCTCAGTAAAAGTGGGGACTCTATAGATACCCGGTATCTACAGAATGCTAACAAATACCTGATGATTATAAGGCTATAACATGTTTCGGAAATCGCTATTATTAATCGACAATTTTTATGAAAACCCAAAAAACGATTTCAAAAACGAAAAACACTTTAAAACATTTTGGAAATACATGGAATGTTTTAAGCACATCGACGTCTTCGAAATGACACTAATTCGAGTCTAAACCGACATCGGGCCCAAAAACCAACTCAAAATTCAAATCCAGACTTAACACAAATCAAACCCGAGTCAAGTACAAAATAATCACCCTAAATAACACCCAAATGAAAGCTTTCACGATTAATCAAGCACAATAAACCACAAAACACATCCTAACAAAACCTAGGATAGAAGAAAGAGAAAAATCAAAATTGGCGAAAAGGACAAGACATCCCTTTCTCCCATCGGCTAGCTTGCGCCCCTTTAGGTTGCTACCAGGCCACATCGCCTAAAAAACATCTCAAGAAACCACACCACTTATTCTTCTATAAATACCCCCTTGCACCCCATTTACAACTACACAAGAGTCCGCCCCTTCTTTTCTCCCTTAAAATTCTAGACCGCGACTTCTTAAGTCAACAAATCAACACATGTTTTCAACCTACTGATAGAAAACACAAGCCTTACACATTTTGATTGGTAACGTCGACGTGCATCCGACCGACCCATTCGACCAACTCAACACTAATTACACTAAAGCAAAGCAACACTCTTTTCTTACAAAACGGTTTCCGACTCGTAAGATTAACAATTTGTCGATTTTCATCAAGCAACCGAACACGCAAGTGTGAGGGTATAACAAACTCTTTAAGCTCCATGTTTTCACATTTTTCATGACTTTATAAACATAAATCATGCATAACATGATCCAAAACATGGAACATTTGAGCCAAAACTGAGTTTTGACCTAACACGGAAACCCCTTGCTTCGCCAAGGAGCTCGCGCCCCAATGGGCTATCCAGGTCATAACTCAAACGTGTTTGATTTCATCATTCCTTCAAACATTTTATCTTATTTTTTTTCCTTTCTTTTACGGTTTTTCACCCCTTTAATTCATTTTCGTAACAAAACTTTTTAACCATTACCAAAGTCATCCTTGGTTAACTTATACCATGACGGTTTATTTCATGACTCGATGATATTGTTGGTTAGTTACAAATTTATTAAAATTTGACTATCCATCTCTTTATTTACCAATTTTTCTCCACTTATTTACACTTGCAATCATCTTAGTCATATTCATAATCATCCTTGGTTCTTCATACCATGTCGGTTAATCCAAATACAATGATAAATATCGACTAATTACAAAGCAATGGACTTAACATAATTAGTTCATATCAAACATTTTTTTTGCTTCATTTTATTTCATTTTAATTGCATCATTGTCTTGACCATAACATATGTCTTCCTTGGCTAACATATATGCCATGTCGACTTAACTCGAGTACGGTGACGAAACGGTTAAGCATACACCTTTTTACAATTTCATTTGTAAACTATTCATGTCAAGAGTACAAATCCAAACCCGACACAGAATGTTACTAACATAATGGTAAATATTCCAAGTCATGCACACCATATTCAAAACATTAACACAAAAGCGGTCTTAATGACCTTTTCAACAAAAAGCGGTTTTTAATAACCCTTTTTTAAACGGTTTTAACAACCTTTCAAACCACTAGGAGACACCCCTTAGACCTCCGAATGGCTCGCGCGCCAAGGAATCTCCTGTCTTTCACACTTCAAACCTGGACAAGGCTCATTACATCGCCCACAGGCTCGTGCCCTAACAGGATACCTGACACTCTTTTGGTTCGTCCATTTCAGCGCTTTCCCAGGACGATCCCGATTACACTTAACCCAAATCTACACGGATCCGGCTGACGAGTTATATTTTGCATTTTAACATCTTCAAACACACTTTTTCAAAACAAATGGATTGTGTTAAGCACCATGACCTAACTCGGTAAATGGATGTTTAGTTGCCGCTTTTGCATGCAAATCAACTTAAATCCAACTTGACATCAATTACTTGATACTTGGATAAACAACCAACTTAGCAAATTTTCACATGTTAGATTAAACTAATGGATGCGCATTCATGCATTTAACCCGTTTTTATCAACTTTTGAACTAGCAACCACGACCGATGAGTAGAGGCTGCTCACGCGGGCGGGATTGGGTGTCCGATTAAAGGGCTTCCCAATACATACCTTCACCCCTTACTCAGAACCTTTAGATAGTGGATGACTTTATCCATGGCAACGAGAGTCATTCTGGACATAGAATGCTAAAGAGGGACAAGTCCTTATCTTTAGTATCTGTGTCAAGCACCGCTTCATGCTTTGTTTGACCAAGGTATAAAGAGGATCTCGAACAGTGTCCAAGCACCCCACAATTGCTTGGTGGCGACTCCGAACATCTTTACATCGTCTCGAGACCTTCACCGAGGCGAAATCGTCCGATTTAAAGCGATCCGGTTGAAAGCACCTTCACGTCCCCAAAAAAACGTGGCCTTTCGGACCGCCGCGCAGGTGGCCCATGTCCACACTTTCACTTTCTTTTGTTCAATATACATGTACCGTTCTAAGATTAAGACAAATATTTTCGTCTTAAATAAAAATTTAAGCTCAAGTACAAATCTAACTTCGTACTTTTTTAAAGCACTTGTTATTGTTCCATACTTGATTAAAAGAAGTTTTTATTTTTAAGCTATGCAAATGTCAGATCTTTTTCTCAAAGGTCCCGCGACGATAGCACGTGCTAACATGGTATCCTTAAGGTTTGCACTTTTTCCCAAAATATCCACTTCTAGTAGTCCAGATTACACAAGTACGAATATTTTTTCCTAGGTTAAGCAGCTTTATGAGGTCCTCAATCTAAAAAAAATCGCGTGTTTCTAACATCTTTCACAAGCTTAAAACTAATTGTCAAACATGAGCTATAACATAGACTTACAAAAGACTAACTAAACTTAAAACTAATAGAAATTACATTTCTCACAAAGTAATTAGATTAAATTTTAAACTCATAAATTACATAATGATGACAACCATATATTTTTCACATGTAAAAACAAACATTTTTCACAAGCTTATTTAAAAGTAGAACACCATTTAGTTACCCGTGCAATGCACGGGCATGAAATTTAGTCCATTATAAACTAAAGACCTATAAATACCGCGCATGCTTCATACTAGTTTAAGATAATTAGACTCGCATTATCCTATTTCTACATAAAAATATATTAGTTATATTATGAGTAAAGTAGATTTTGCTCCTTTTTAAAATACACTCTTTTAAAACTACTTTCTTTTGAAATTTTTTTTCTTAAAATTGCTCCTTAAATTACATTTTGACCTAAAATTGTTTTAAAGATAAAACTTAAATGGCTTATTTTGTCTGTTTTTGAATTTATTCTGTTTGTGTCTTAGCCAATTTTTACTTTGAAACGTATAACTATGTAAACAAATCTTGAGGAAGTTAAACATGGACTTTAATAAAAGTTAAACAATTTGAGGAAAATTCTCTACCCAAAATTTCATTTCTTTGTTCACTCCTGTGGTGCAATTAAGCCCTCTAACTTTTACATGTAGCAAATCGGCCCCATAAATTTCTTTTAATGTGCAATTAACACATATCTTATTTCTAAGGTGAAATTTACAAATTAAATATTTTACTATTGTTAAAAGTCAAATTATTGATAAAATATTAATCCTAAAATTCCTAGTTGTTAGAAAGCATGTTCAAATATATATTTTTTTTTTGATGAAAAAATATTCATAATATGAGAACTTTACATGACAAAATTTTTGTTTATATTAAATTTTGTTCACATTTTTCGTTGAATATGTTAATATTGTATTTAATTTTTAATAATTATTTTTAATTTTATAATATTAAATAATAGGTTTTAGTTAAAAAAAAGGGTAGAAATGTGATTTGTCCTTAATTGCACATTTTTGAAATTTTATGCGGCTAATTTGCTACAAGTAAAACTTAGAGGATTGAGTTGCACATAGTATACAAGTTATGGGGTATTTGTTACATCTCCGATTAATAATCACATACACTAAATTAATTATAAAGTATTTACCGAGACGGGGAGTAATACTCTTTTCTTTATTTCACTAATAATAACTAGCCAAAAACACGTATGATCCATGTGAATATAATTATACAAACGATCATATTTCACATTATATAATTGTGATTTAAAAGTTATTATTATTTATTAGTATGATTCACGATTATATAAACTCCTTGCATCACACCCTTCACGTTGCCTTTGTCTTCCCTTCCAAAGTCCACTCCATTAAACTAATCCCTCACAAAACCAATCAATTTAACAATCATGGATTCCTCCCTCGGCCACGTCGGACACCACCGTCATGAGAACCGTCGTCACGACTACGACGACGAAGACGACAACAACAACTATCAACCACCACCTCCACCTCCTCACTTTAACAACTCTTACTCACCTCCCACACATCAAACCTACCCACCACCTTCCTATGACGGCTCATACGAACAGCCACCATCGTACGGGGGCGCATACGAACAGCCACCTTTGTACGGGGGCGGCTACGACGCACCGCCTCCAGAACATTCATACGATAACCAATATTATCCTTCCAGTGAAAATGATCCCTCCTCGCACCACAGGTTCAGGCCTCATATGCCGAACTTCATTGGATCGCATTTTCACCAAGGTTCTGATGATCATGGTAGCAGTACTTATGGTGGTGGTGATGGGCCTGAATTGGGCTCACTTGAAAACAAGCCCAGTCACAAGATTTACTGTAAAGCTGGTGGTGAACGGTATGCTGTTGGTATTCGTGATGGTAAAGTTGTTCTTACTCATCCTGATACTTCTGATCTTACTCAGGTTTGTTTCATTTTCATCCTTTGACATTTTTTTCGATAACATAAAAGCACTTAGATTACGTATTTACTCAATTCGTTCCAATTATTTGTTTACCTGTAATTAAACTACCATTAAAAGAATAAAAAAGGTAAACAAATGATTGAGATGGACCGGGGTTTTATTTAACGTTGACTTTGTTTCGATCATTGCAATGAGTCAATCGAGAATGCCGAGATGAATGTTTTCATGTTTTGTACACTTGATTTAACATGGATGAATGGTCGATTTGGAAGGATATGATACAGAATAAATATTGACATGTTAAATTATGATGTAAAAATTCGATAGAAATAATGGATTTTTAACATGGATGAATGATTTCATCAAGATAATTTCTGCATTTAGTTGTTATATATAGTACAAGGAATCGATTATTTGTAAACTGTTGTGATCATCAGAATTGCGATATATGTTTTCGACTAAACAAGGGGTGACTGTTTCAGCACTGGTGCAAAGACGAGAGGTACAGCACAAAGGTGAAGGATAAAGATGGCTATCCAAGTTTCATTTTGGTTAACAAAGGTACTGGACAAGCTGTTAAGCACTCAATCTCTTGTCATCCAGTGAGTTTTCCGCTTCTTTTCCAATTATCGTTGTCTTTTTTCAATTCGAACTCTACCAAAAAAACAATCGAATTGTTAACTTTTGTATAAATGTATTGAATCGTTATTGATCAATTACTCGGTATCAATTATCCAACCCAGGTGCAATTAGCCCCTTACAATCCCGGCGAGCTTGATGAATCTGTGCTGTGGACTGAGGGCAAGGACATGGGACATGGGTTTAGAACAATCAGGACAATAAATAATGTTAAGTTGGTTATGGATGCTTGGAATGCTGATAAAGACCATGGCGGAATTCATGATGGAACTCTTATTGCACTTTATGAGTCCTGGAAAGGTGACAACCAGAATCAACAATGGAAGATCATACGCCATTGTACGTAATTCCCTATCTCATCTTTTGCATCTTAATCATATTCCAAGTAGAATTATTATTTTGCTCATTGCCACATTTTTTCAATAATGTTCTATTTCACTACTCACAAACTGACACGTGAACACGTCCAATTTTAGACCGCATCTGCGAATTTGTGACCGACAAAGCAGTCCCAAATCGACTTCACATAATGATTTTTACAGGTGTGGTTGCGACCAAACAGGCAAACACGGTCGCAAATTATTATTAGCCACTGTTTCTAGCATTTGTGACAGCTAAGTGGCCGTAGTAAATTTGTAACCGTTGCTCACCAGAAACTAAAATTCGAATTTGTGACCAGTTTTAGGGACCGGCTAAGTAAAAGAAGCTATCCCAAAAACGGTTTATATACCGTGTTTTACTCCTTTACATGTTTGAGACCGCTGTAGGGGTTCCAAACTCGCGTGTTTCTTGTTGTGTAGGTGCGATTTGAGTTGACGTGAAAGTCCTCTTGTCCTGTCATTTAGAATGACCATCATTTAATGATATATATTCTCGAGTCTCGACAAAAACGTCTTACATAGGAGTAAGATCGACTGCACATATTCAAGTCCTCTTGTCCTGTCATTTAGAACGAGACCGTGAGAAAATATTATGTGAAGTTAGAATTGGGCTTGCTGGGAGGGGAATGGAGAATTCTTGTGCCTTGTCTAATCTACTTTGTAAATTACATAGCATAGAACATAATACTGCATATATACACTTCTTGATCATCAATTGCGAGTTTTTGGATGCCATTAGCTTTATGGTACTCTCTGTATTTCAAAATAATCTTCTCATTTGATTTTGGAGTCCCTAAGACATCGCTTTGACTCGAGTTTTCAAACTGCTTTGTCGGTCAAAAATATTAATAATTTTTTTAACCCTTGGTTAATGCAGGAGTGCTCAACGAGAGCATACACTTGTGGCAACTGGCAAGGGAGTTGGGAAGGGATTCTTGTATCACCATCTTACTTCTTTCAATGTTTATTGCTTTCACAATGAAATAGTCTGATGTAATAAATGTATGGAGATGTTTCTTCTTGTGGAAAAGGGATGTTTGTGAGAATGTTGAAGATTCATTCCTACAGAATTTGATTATTGTTTAAGTTTTACTCTGTATTTTTTATTGTAATATTGTTTGTAAAATATGAGACGATTAATGTGAATTACAATTCATAACTAACGCTGTGCTTACTATTCTTAACTCTGGAATGGTGCTACGGGACATTAATGGTACTTTTATTACTCTAATCCCGAAATGTGAGAACCCTGAAGGCGTATCGGGTTATTGATCATTTAGCTTGTGTAACATTTTTATGTGAGTGGTTACAAAGCGTATTACAAATCGATTGGGCCGGGTGATGAGTTATTTAGTAAGTGAATTTCAGAATGTTTTTTTACTAGGAAGACATATAAATGATAATGTGTTACTTGCACACGAGGCCATCCATGTTATTAATTCACAGAGGCGAGGTAAGCATGGGAAATTTTCTTTTAAAACGGATATGAGCAAGGCGTATGATCGGGCCCGATGGGATGTTCTCGTGTAAATTTGGTTTCCCAGATAAAATAGTTCGTCTTATTATGAGTTGTGTGACTACTGTGACATATGAGATCTTGTTTAATGGTTCGCTATTACCACAATTTCGGCCAAGATGTGGGTTACGCCAAGGTGACCTTTTATCCCCATATTTATTCATTTATATAGGGAGGCTCTTTCATCTAGTGTGGTTAATCCTCAACAAGTGGGGATGATAAAGGGTCTTCAACTTTGTTGCGGAGTAAGGCCTATGACTCATCTTTTCTTTGCGGATGATTCTGTTTTCTTTCTACATGATAATGATGAGTCTATTTCGAATCTGATGAGTCATATTTATATACATTCTATGCCTGCCCTTTGGTAGTTTTAATACGGTTTTCGTGCTAGAATACGTTATTAATATGTCATTTATGCTAGAATGAGATACTTCCGCATTTTGGTGTTTTAATGCAGATTTGAAGCATTTGTGGAGCATTTGGAAGATAAGAGCACCGCGGAGAAGACATGACAGAACACACGAAGCATGGCACGGAAATCCAGGAAGAAAAGAAGGAAGAATACGAAGAAGAGGAGACGAAAAGCAAGCAAGGAAGAGCTTGTACTCGATCGAGTTATGCATAACTCGATCAAGTTGACTCGATCAAGTTACAACATACTCGATCGAGTATGTCTTATTACTGCTTATTTCCGGAACTTCCTAAAGTCGGTCTATTTTTTATTATAAATAGGAAACTTGATACCTATTGTTAGAGGATGCTTTATTACGTACTTTTACCCTAGAATATTCTCAATAACTCATAGATTAATTTAGTTTGCTCCTAAATATATATCTTGATAAGTACTTTATTTATGTGATTTTACCCCCTCTATTAGCTTTGTTTTACATGATAATTTGCACTT
>VHZZ01002127.1:44500-54635 GCA_009801015.1 Silene noctiflora
ATGGGCAATCACCTCGTTAGAGTCTTCCGCTGCGTTATGTCGAGTCCTTCAGTTGTTGTTTGAGACTTGTGTTTCGGATAGTTTGTTAGACAGTTTTGTTATGAAGTTTTGGAAACAATGTAATCGCTTAAATACTCTATTTAAAATGTTTCGTTATTGTCTTTTGATTATCATTACCTCGGGAATCCGAGATGGTAGCATCTCCATACTTAATGTGGCCTTGGTAAGGCACTTTGGAGTATGGGGGTGTTACAGTCGCATATTCATATACATGTGTCGTGTCTTGAATATTTATATTGTCGAAACTGACGTGTGTTGGCTGTGTTTATTTGTCACTTATTTCCGGGGTGGTCTGTGTTGATCCATATGATATTTTCGATCATATGGGGAGCAATTTGAGTACATTTTTGCTTTGGTAGCGCGCGGGATCACGGGCCGAGACACGGAGTTGGAATCGAGTTGCTTAGTCGTTTTGTAGAGGCATAGATATAGTAGTGGTCATGGGTAAAAATCACTTGCATTTATTTATTCATTATGTAATTCTTTAAATATGTCATTTGTATAAAGCGTTTCTTAATTGTAATCTGATTTCACCGCCTCGGGAAACCGAGATGGTGACATCTCCCGATTATTTTGGCCGGTTAAGAAGGGGGTGTTACACCGCAAGACTTTGCCTCATCAAATCTACTCTCAATGCCATCCCGCCCCACCTCATGCAATGTCTTCAATTACCCTCTTTCAACATCTCCCTCGTTGAAATTAGTAGATCCTTTCTTTGGTCCAGTTTTTCCACTCGTAAAACAGACTAATGTGAATCGAGTTAAAACTGAACCGAGTTCAATAGTAACCGAATGATACCTAAACTTGAATACATTTGAACGGATAAGAACTGAACTTATCAAGCTAACGTCAAGATATTTAATTTTTTTTTTATAAAAAACTCATATTTTAGTTGTTTTTTCATTGATCCATTATTTATTAATGGTATTATGAATTATTATTACATTAAAATTAAAAAGTATAAGCTACATTTAAGCTTATTTTTAACCCAGTACTAAAAAAAAAAAAAAAAAGTATGACTAGAAAGTTAAACTAATGGATACTAATGTGCTCTAAAATGTACTCGACTCGAAATAGGTAAAACTAATTAAAGTGGCTAAGCGAAATGAACTCGATCAAAATCAAACTAAACTCAAAACTAAAGTTAATCCAAGTTAAATCGAATCGATTTAGCCCGATCTAAAACAAAATCTACTTTCATTAATGTTAGTTTGTTAGATCAATAGCGGTTACACGGGGTTAAATCAAGAGGTAAGGGCAAATGCCTTAATGCAGGAAATTTGAAAACACATGAACAATCATTATTACTTCAATCAAAGCGTCTTGCTTGTGACGGACATTATTCGTCATAAGCTGAAGACGAATAGTGTCACTCTCACAATAAAGCAAGTGGGAGGGCAAGTGGGGGAAAAATGGAGCACCCAATAGATAGTGTCACTTGCATATTGCATATTGTGGGAGGGGCACTATATGTCTTCAGCTTGTGACGGATAGTGCCCGTCTTCAATGAGAATTTGTGTACTCCAATTGGCTTCACCTATAAAAAACATCTCCCGTATTCCTCGTGGCATAATTTATTATTTGCTTATTCAACAGTGAGTTGGTCTCTTTCGGACCAGTAGTTTTGGTATGAAACAATAAAACGGAGTTTTATGATCATTTGACCATTAAAAGTGACCAATTCTAGAAAACAGGTTACCATAAACTAACATTAACGGAATTATTATGACTACATTTGACTATAAAAATAATTATAAAATTTCGTCTTATTACTACATACCAAAATGACCTTTTGAAAGAGGATTTGTGTCAATAATCATTCATATCATTACTTGTTATTATAATTATAAATATATTAAATATGACTAGTATGCATTTTGGTAGCAATAAACAAAGTTAAATTGAGATAGAGATAAATGAAACGTCATCCTCATACATCTGCACACCTATGCTGTTTCTCCTTCCTGTCTGTCATCTAATCATTCCAAACAACTAACTTTAAACTCCACAGATTTATTTGACATTTTGTCAGAAATAAAAACACCCCAAATCAAAATCCCTAATCTTTTTGTTCAGATCATTTCCTATTGTTTATAGTACCAAAAAACAGTATGTCTAAACAAACATACAGTGTATGTTTCTGTTGTAGAAGGAGGTTTAAATTGGCTGTATCAGAAGCTCCTCAAGAAATTAAGACTTTATTTAGCAGATACTCTGAAAATGGTGTTATGACTGTTAATCATCTTCATAATTTCATGGTTAATGAACAGAAAGAAGATAAGTCAACTGTTGAAGATGCACAAATCCTTATTGATAGTCTTAGACATCTTAATGTCTTCCATAAGTCTGGTATTAACCTTGAAGGTTTCTTTAAATACCTTTTTGGAGATCTTAATCCTCCTCTTTCTCCTAAACTTGGGGTAATCTTTTTTTTAATCTTTTTCTCTCTTTTTAACTTTTCACTGGTTTATCTGGGTTTTGTTTATTTTGGGTTCTGTTATTTGTACTACGTCATTGTACACCCCAGCCAATACGAAAGCTGGAATTAATAACATTGATCATAAATAACTAAGCATAATCTAAGTAAAATTAAAAAGGGTTTTTCAATATTATTTTGATTCACCTAGTTGGTAAATTTGCCATATTTGGAAACCTTGTATTAGAATCTATGTTTTGGGACCCACACAGCTTGTGTTTTGGATTCTATAGCTGTAAACATAATCTGAGAAGAGTGGATTTTGTAACTGCTGTCTTTATCCTGGTAACAATGTTTGTCATTCTGCATTAGGCAAGTTGAGACCATTGTGCAATGTGTAGCATCCCTTTTTAATTTGCTGTTTGGTGTGTTTGTTGATCTTGAACTGAAGTTACTTAGGGAATCATAGGAATATAACATAGGGAGGGGTATGAAATGGATGTTGTTTCAAGTTTTAATCTCGAAATATGGTATGTTGAAAACGCGTATAACTCTCGTTAGGTATGCTTGTATGGCCATGTCTCTTTAAGACTCAAGTATGAGTTTTTCATGTTTGATGCGAGTGTTTCCTTTGTAAATTTCTACATCTTTCCGTAACAATCTGAAGGCAAGATGTGTGGAAGCAGAATAGAGTTTATGAATTTGCCTGCATTCGCATTTTGAAATATCAGATCTTTGGCTAATGACCTTATGTTCCTGTTTCAAGATTAACTAGCCATGTTTTTGCTTTGCTTTTTCACAAACCTTTTGCTTTATTTTGATGTGGGGAAAGAACATATGAAATATCCTGATGATTTATAAAATGTCATTTTTTTTCCGCCAAATATTCAGTAATGGTGAGTCCTGAAAATGGTTTTCCAATTAGTGGTCCTGGTAGGAAGAGTGTCTATGCTGTCATCTTCCTTTATGCATTGCAAAAGAAGTGATCTAGGAATCTTCAGATACAGATTGTGTTTGGTCTCAGCACTTCTTTTAACGGATGCAGTCTGATGACTCTTGTAGCTTACACTTGCAATTTAAAAAAGCTTTATCTTTTAATGTCGCTTTTGATGCTACACTCCTACACTGTTACATTAAGTCTTGTATGAGACCGTCTAACACGTGAGGCAAACCCAAATGCTTGTGTATAATACGAGTTGCGTTTTTGGGCTTTCGGCTTAGTTTCACATGTGAGTCCATCTTATATCCCCAACGGGGGCGAAAAATCTCGGCGGGGGCGAACGGGTAATGGTGGAAGGGAGATTCGAAAAAAGTTTAACTTAAATTTCCGACCGCCCCGGAATTACTGTATTGCAAAGACACAGCTTCACTATGTTTCCACAATTTTTTATTTTTCTTTTCACAGCTTGTCTTTTGATTTTGTGTTGGTTTTCATATCATCTATTTAACTTGCATTCCAAAATTTGGTGATAACATAATCTCTATTTTCCTTAAAACCTAGAGTGAAAGGAGTACACAGAAGTCCAGTTTTTCACATTATGCTTCTCTTTTTTCATTAATTACCGTATTGGTATAGTTAACACCTGAATGAAATCAGCTTTATTGTGAAATTCTATACGATGTAGAGGGTTTCACTGCTCATATGCTTTCATATTGGGGTTTGAACTCTGCCATGTTGAGCCGAGTCCAAAAAGACAGTCCTTATAGCTAAGTTCTGATGATTATCTTACTGAGATTGTGATGTGCTTCCGTCTTGTTTTGAAATTCAGCTACTAATTTTTCCATATTAGCATATATCTTATCTATTTCCTCCGTGCGACTTAGCCTGACCATTTAAACTATTACTTCCTGGTATTTCAGGTTCACCAGGATATGGATTGTCCACTGTCTCATTATTTCATATACACAGGCCACAATTCTTATCTTACTGGAAATCAACTAACTAGTGACTGCAGTGATATTCCTATCATACATGCACTGGAGAAGGCAGTGAGAGTGATTGAATTGGATATATGGCCCAATTCTTCTAAAGACAATGTCGATGTTCTTCATGGAGGGTATATATTTAAAATTTAGTTGCCAAAAGGTTGTCATGTTAATATAATTTGAGATCAACTCATTTAACTACAAACTATATCTATTAACCCAATCAGACCTGAATTCTACCCAATTCGTGGGTTAGTCTTACCGTGAGACAGTCCTGCGCAAGAACCTATTCTTATTCCTCGGTATTGCCCTGCTGATTCTTACTTAACCTTGATTCGTTTGTAAAACTCCTAGCAAATAAGTTGATTCCCTTAGTTTAAATTATTCAAATTTTGACATTCCTAAAGCTTTCTTTTATTGTTTTTCCCGTAATGTCTTCTCTCTTTGTTGTATAGGACAATGACTTCTCCAGTCGAGCTTATTAGATGTTTAAAGTCAATTAAGGAGCATGCCTTTACTGCATCTGAATACCCTGTAGTGATAACGCTTGAGGACCACCTTACTGCTGATCTTCAAGCTAAAACGGCTGAGGTAATTCCCTGGTTTATGATACTCGTGATGTTCTATACATCAAATTTTGGATCCTAGTCTTTTTGTTAATGATATATTTTGCCAATAACCCTTTGGTGGGATATGTTATGCACAAGGTTGCTTAATTCGTAATACCCCGATAAAAACATATAATATGGATACGCGATTCACTGGAGTATAACAATAGAGATTATACGGGATTTTGTAATGTGTGAATTTGGTAACCCTGGTCCCTGGTTACTCAGACTCAGTTCAAAGCCTCCAATGCACTTGCGCGTCCAAGAGTTGGACTCGGCTACTTTGATGAACTTTGTCATGATTTTGGCGTAAAATGCAGTGTCACATGTGGTGTCATACCCTTGTACAAGTGTTCCATGTCTGACTAGCTATGCTAACTTATTTGAAGTGTCAGAGTAAAACAATAAATTAGTATCATTTTTTGGATTTAAAGGGCTACTGTTTTTGTCCAGTTGATCACTACCACATTTGGAGATATGCTGTTTTTACCAGACTCAGGCTGCTTTAAGGAACTTCCATCCCCTGGATCACTGAAGAAACATATTATGCTATCAACAAAACCACCAAAAGAGTATGATGAAGCTAAACTTGCTGTTGATGAGTCTCAGAAAAGTATCAAGTATTCTGGAGACGAAGAAGCTTGGGGAAAGGAAGTTCCCAGTCTTAAACATCATATTGAAAGTGAGAAAGTAAGTAAAGCTATTTGTTTCAGTTGTTTTTCTTATCTGTTTTTTTTTTTTTTTTTAAAACAAAAAAATTGCTCAAAATGTTGTAACATGAGGATTGTCATGTGTAGTATAATGACTTTGACGATGGAGATAATATGGAGGACAAGGAAGAGGATGATGACATTTCTGAGTCCCACAAGTTTGTCGCACCAGAGTACAAGCGTCTTATTGCTATTCATGCTGGAAAACCCAAGGGTGGCTTAAGTGCTGCATTGAAGGTGGATCCTGATAAAGTGAGACGTCTTAGCTTGAGTGAACAGGAGCTTGAAAAGGCAGTCGTTAAGTATGGAGAGGCGATTCTGAGGTACTTATGACAGTTGGATACGTTCTTTCACTCTCTAGTCTCTAGTATGCTTTTAAATGGTGAAACAAATTGATATACTCATGCAACAAATTCTTTGCATTTTTTTCTATGTATATTTTGTCAATACATAACTGACAAAATATGTCGGTTGCTATAGTGATACTGATTGATGAGCTTTTGTCATAGTGACCATCTTACTTGCTGAGGGATCATTAACTGAGTACACTGCTTGAGGCAAAGTTGACACCAGGTCCATTTTAATGCAAGGGTTGCGTCATTGTCTGGTTGATTCTTCCCTTTGTTTCTTTTCTTACCGTTTCTCTTTAATAAGTTTCAACCTTTGGAGGGGTAATATCAATTAGTCGTTTTATATAAAGGAAACTGAAAGCATATGATTTGGCTCATATGGGGACTATATAATACACACTTATTATCTCCTATGCTTGCGGGATGTTCATGTTATCTTATGTAAAACTCAACACTCAACAATGATATAGGACTTGGACGCTTTATTTTGAGCTGAAAACACGAGGCTTTTCATAAAATAGTTGAGCCCAACACTTGACCACAGCCTGTGTTGAATTTATCTTGCCGAGTCAGAGTAACCATGCATCTGTTACTTCAACGGCATCTGTTGATTCAACGGCTCATAGCATAATAGCATGACACCTAGACACTTAGAAGGTTTTCTTGGTAACAGTAGCTGGGTTAGGTGTGCCAAATTTAGAGAATTATGAGGCAATGATTTGCAAACTGAAGTGTTTCGGTAGGTTTTACGATAAAGGATGCCTATGCAGATGTCGTAGGTAAGTGATGAAGTCATTGAGCAGTGGTATTCGTGACTTAATTTGAAACCTGTCAACCTCACACCCTTTTGACTTGGTAGATTCAAGTTTATTTCCTTTCGAAAATGCATAGTTGCACCTGTAAAATCTGAAGACTATGAACCTCTTCTAATCATACATAAAATACTCTCCCTTTTTAATTTTCAGGTTCACGCAGAAAAATATGCTTAGAATTTATCCTAAGGGTACAAGAATCAACTCATCAAATTACAATCCCCTCATTGCATGGACGCATGGAGCTCAAATGGTTGCATTCAATATGCAGGTTTGTCCTCCTGGCCTATATTAAGAGAAGTGAATCCTTACCTATTCGTTGAGCTTGTAAAGTATAAAAAAAAAATTCTTTTGGTGACAGGGATATGGAAGATCCCTATGGCTGATGCAAGGGATGTTCAGAGCTAATGGTGGATGTGGATATGTTAAGAAACCGGATTTTCTTTTAAAGAGTGCTCCAAATGGTGAAATATTTGATCCAAAAGCTAAACACCCAATTAAAAAGACCTTGAAGGTGAGTATCTTATTCTATAATTAAGACTTTTGCATTTGAGACATTCCTCAGGTTGTTTGTCTTGATGAAGTGACTTTCATTATCATTTTGATGATGTAACGTTTTGATATTTTGCAGGTAACAGTATATATGGGTGAAGGATGGTATTATGATTTCAAACATACACACTTTGACCAGTTTTCTCCTCCGGATTTTTATGTTAGGGTAAGCTACATAATTTTGGTTATTATAATCTCCTACTAGTTATCTTTCTTCTCGCCATCACCCCCTATATCTTCATCATTTGCATGGTAGTATTAAATTTAAGGTTTGACACGACATTGTGACTTCTATGCAAAGGGTTTGCATGTTACACAACCGTTTTTTGAGGATGTATTGACCACATATATGGCAGAACAACCAATATTAGCTGGTGACAACCAATTGCGTGATCAAGAATGAAGCCGATATTTGTTATTTAATACCATGAATCCGTGATCATATCGGATCTGTTATATCACACTTTCTGCATCCAAAATCCAAAAAAGTTAGGCTAAATTTAGAGCTCTGTTTTCTATGTACCCCTTCACTCTCGTTCGGTGAAATTCTCAATTCAATTTGGTTATTGGTGAATGGAAATTGCCTCTTTTTGGTCGGTACAGGGTTAAACTTGCGTGCATCTGGCTCCCATTAGCTCGCAATTTAGGGGACCATGAGGCATTAGGGTAAATTTGTTTTGTGCTTTTTATGCTTTCATTATTAGAAGTAAATCTTGAAGGACCCATTTTTCCTTGGTCCTGGTATTTGATATATAAAGTAAACTGGTTCTGTAAGTTGGCTGCGCTTCTTTTTCTTGTGAAATAGCAATAATTCGATAAAATCCGTGAAGCAATTACGAGTCATCAAGAAATAATCTCCCTGTGTTGTTAACACAAGAGTAAGGCTACATACATTCAACCCGCCTTAGACATTCGACCTCCTTTAACGGATCCCTTGAATCAGTGAGTAATGTTGTTGAAACGGAGCGATTTTTGTACTTATTTATGGTCTAAAGGGAATGTTCTCTACATTTCTTTGGTCTCCTAGAGTAGATTGAGAGGATTGTAGCATGTAACGCAATCAGCACTGGTACTGTCCAATCTATATTATTCTTTGACCTTGTAGCCCGTTCGATCAATTTATTTAAGAAAACGACAAACCACATTAGATTTCAGCACTGTTTTATCATTTGCGTTTGTTTTTCCTTACTTGTATTGAGGTATTAGTATTTCATTTTGTGCCTACACAGATTGGGATAGCAGGAGTTGAAGGTGACACTGTAATGAAGAAAACAAAAACACTGGAAGATAACTGGATACCAGCCTGGAATGAAGTGTTTGAGTTCCCATTGACAGTTCCTGAACTAGCCCTGCTTCGAATAGAAGTTCATGAGTATGACATGTCTGAAAAAGACGACTTTGGAGGTCAAACATGTTTACCAGTTTGGGAGCTTAAGGAAGGTATCCGGTCTGTGCCTCTTTACAGTCGCGAGGGAATTAAGTACAGTTCGGTCAAGCTTCTTATGCACTTTCAGTTTGTTTCTCCCTGAAATATTGAGCTCTGAGATTTCATTTTACCAGTCAGAGACCTGTTCCTTGTTTATAATGCATTACAGCGGGGTGTGAATTTGGATTTGCAAACTGCAATTGTGGTTGTCACTGTAAATATGTTTTTCTCTGCAGTGAGGATTATGTTTTGAGAGTGCCGCCTTCATGCTCGGATCACGTTTGTTCTTATTTATAATCCTTGTATCGCAACTGTGGTTTTGCAAGTGCGAATAGTCTTATCTGAATTATCATGTTTGGTCTTATTTTTCCACTACTAGTTGTTGACGCGCGCGATACCCCAATATTGTTACTTGCAAATTGTTTGCTAGCGTTTATTTTAGCTGTTCAAATTTAGGAAGGTCAAAAGTAGTTTGAAGTTAATAATTGAAATTGGTAGAGCTTCAGGCCGTATAGAAAAAAAAATCGGTTGAGGACTCTAAACACGTAATAAGCACATTTTTTTATTGCAAGCCAAGATGTGTTGTACACTACCTACACACCAATCTGTTCACTAAAAATAAAATCTCCGTGGATGTATATGCTATAGACCAATTAAACTCCTTTATGAAGATACTAGTTTTAGTCTTGTGCAAAAAATGCACAGATTTGCCTTTAATGTTCCAATATACAAAATAAGTTTTAATATGTTAACAGGTTTGATTTAGTGCAAGCAAAATATGAGTATATGTTATATAAGTACATTTTTATAAAAGAATTGAATTATTGATAAATAAATTAACAACTCACCTAAAGGTAACATGATTTTAATATTATAGTTAGATTAATAAAAAGAGCAAGAGAAATATTATAGTTAGATTATATTTATTAATGTAATTTATTTTCGCAGTACAAATTTTACTCATTTCAGTACATTTTATACGATTCTTTCCATTTGCATGCCCCTCCCTAAAATTATGACTAAACCTAATCCTCTCGAATTTTTACTGCATAACCTTTCAAATTAACCAAAATTTTCAACTATTAACAATAATTTGAATGTAAATCATACATTTAATTTGTTAATTGCATACTTATGAATCAAATTGACCTTTTTTCTTTTAGAAAAATAGTTGAATTTGGGGTTAGTTTTTGTTGAGTTATTGTTATAGGAAGATTGGTTGGTGGCAGCGGTGGTGGTGAACAGGCGGCTTAGGGTACGACAAGCGGAGGCGCC
>VHZZ01002128.1:88270-105644 GCA_009801015.1 Silene noctiflora
TTTACGTTGATCAACTGATAAATAAATAATCCCTGAAATTCCTTTTACGAGATTTATTATGTAGACGCACTATTGAGGAGGACACTACTCCAACACATTGCTCTAACTGACACCTCCGTCACTTATAGGTATAGGTACATAGGTTCTCATGGCTCTAGCTTAGAAAGTAGGGAAGGTGTACTCAGGTAACGTTTTAGTTCGTTAAATGCTTTCTCAAGTTCTTCCGTCCATTCGAATTTTTTTCTTTTCTTGAGGATGTCGTAGAATATTTTTCACCTATCTGAGAATCAAGAGATGAACTTATTCAGGGTCGCCTCTCTGACCATGAGACATTGCACATCTTTTGGTCTTTGGTTGACTCCGGTTTCAGAACCGCTCTCACCTATTTTATGCTTGTCTTGATTTCCCTCTAAGTGACCAGGTACCCCAGGAATTACCCGGAGGATACTCAAAAAGTGCACTTCAAGGGATTCAACTTCATATGCGATGAGTAGTATTTTGGTCACGTTCTACCCCTCATTTATATCTTATTCCGACTCGATTTTGCGTGCTTAATTGATTTAAATAACTCATTATAATTACTAATTTATAATAATTAGTCATATTAATATTAATAGAAAATGGGGATTCTAGTGAGAGGTTTCTCTGACTTCTCTCTAGCAATTCTAGGGTTTTAACTTGCAAAATGGCAAGGAAAATCACAAAAAAATCACAAAAAATCAATAATCGATCTAAAATTCGTGCTAAATTACACTACTATAAAAAAGGCTTAAGAAACCGATTAAAAACAACCTTAGAAACCGGTTCATAATAGGTCTCTAGGTCATAGGTGTCTTAGCCTAAGAAACTTGTTATGTAAACCGGTTTCTTTGGTTATCTCAAAGATACCAGTTATGACAGGAAACCAGACTCTTTGCTTATTTACTAAGAGACTAGTTCTTGACCAAAACTGGTTTCTTTGATCTTAACTTTGAAACCAGTTCTTGCATATAACCGGTCTCTTAGGTATTTCTTTAAAACAAAAAAAAAATACCATTCAAGAAATCGAGATCTAAATGATTTTAATAAAAAAAATTATAGTTGGTTTACATATCAATATTAACTTACAAAATTCATTAATCTTATTTCTTTACCTGAAGAATGATTACAAAATAATACTTTGTAAGTCTCTAAATTAAATTCGTCGGTGAAATGACGTAATCAGTACCCAACTCATCTAATCATTACCCAACTAGGAGTCGTTCACCTCGGTGCTGTAGGAAGAAAAAATAGCAGTAATATACTGATACGGGATATATATAAGCTATTTAAGTGAACCTCCATTAGAACATCACCGCCTCTCTTATTGTATCCAAATGCTGCAATTTCTCCACTGATGAGTGCAAATCTTTCTGCTGGACTTCCAGTTTTAAAAGTTGCCCAAGATGCTTATATTTTTCAGCAAATTGTTAGTTGCTGCTTTATCCACTATGTTATCAGAAGGAGAAAACGAGTTGGATATTTCAAACCCTCTTACTACCTGTTCAGAATAATAAACGGAATACAAGGGTCCATTAGAAAATAGACAAACACTATATCTCTCAGAAACAGAAATACCAACAAAAACTTAATCAAGTGATATCGCTTTTTTTTCTTTCCGCGATTACAAGGATAACCTTTGAAATCTATAACAGAAACCTGAATTCTATTAAGTGAAAGTATGTGCTGTTTTCTGAGGAAAGGCAAAGCTAGATGACTTAAGTTACCTTCGAACAAACCCACATCAATATAGCCATATAACATCAATAAGATATCATGTGCAAGTTCATGATCAATTAAACAACATAAYCCACCATTCAWGGTCAGRGGGTAATACACATAAACTACCTCACAGCCAAATTGAACCCATTGTTGTAGAGGAAACTTCTGTYAYGATTTTYGACTCCTGCTGATTTCDGCAAGTATGATTTAAAGCTGCACSAGTGAAAAAATAACAACACAAKCTAGAAMTAAAKAATATATAGAAAAAATTGTACATGCCAACMATTYAATCTCAMACAATWATGACTTTTTTACCCTCAAACMTGAACCTGCATTGTGAATTACCAACCCCTAGTCTTCTATATCAGTCATCTAAACRRCCCTGCTAGTAGATATATAYTATTTAAAATATGTGAATTTTCTACCTTCCTTGTTCAGTTAATCAAGCTTTGGACCACAAAGTGTATATACAACTCGGAGCAAATCATTCAAACGCGATTGCCATGAAGCTGTCGTCGTCTAATAAGCTATCAAAGTCAATCAATTGGCACAACTTCTGAGTGACTTAAATAAATTGCTGCTACCAGTCTGTGGCTGCAAAACAGTAGGAAAATGTCACACAGGAAAGGAGAAGAACAAACTTCCACTAATTATCCACATAGTATCATCTTTGAAAAGACAAGTGCCAACACCTACAACATAGAAAACTAATATCTGGTTTTATTTTAGCAGAAATGGTGGCTTTAAATGCATATGAAGCTCTATAAACTGTCAAGAAGAGAACACTAAGAAGTACTACGTATGAAGCTCTATAAATAGACAACTAGACAAAACTATAAAATTGTGTTGATCAAGCTCCAATATCAAAATCTAACACCATCTAGAGTATTAGTAGTTCAAAAGGAAAGAGTTTAGCACTCAACTTCCACCCATGTACACCTAAAAGCCATAATCCTTTCATCTAAAGAAAGCAAAATAGGGAAAAAGAGAGAAAGACAAGAACAGGAGCAACAAATTCTTTCATKTYCTTTCTAGCGACATGAGCAAAACAATAMGTTTCAATAAATGCAGTCATCTACTAAATATATGAGAATAATTTTGGATGAACTGCCTAACATCTATAAATCAGACGCCTTCTTCACTTGCATCGCTATCATCTGACAGAGTGATAGATACATCAGTAGTATCCCTAATTTTATATCATGTATATGAAATAAGTAAATCCCTAATTTTAYCCCCTTTCGAAATTTACCCAAATCTCTCAATTTATCAAACCCTAATCAATTATATTTTCAGCAACACCATAATTTCAAGGGCAACTCACCCATAAAATCGGCAAACAACAGCAAAAACATCATCGAACAACCTAATGCAACCAATGTAGTATCAATCCGAACTGCAAATATCATTACCCGTACACCCGAACTAAATAAATATATGAAAATATTCAAGATGGATTATACCTATCATATTGAGCGGATAAGGAGACGCTTGAGTAGAGAATAAACGGTGGTTCATCGAGTGGCTGGTTAATCATGTGTATGGATCGTGATTCGTGAGGGATGTGGGGAAAAATGTCCCCTTTTTGTGTTCATAGCCACATTTAAGCTTTCTAAGGGTTAATAATAAATATAAAATATAAATATAAATAATAGGTAATAAAGCTAAGAAACCTGTTTTATCCATAACCCATTTCTTTTATTTAATAAGAGACCGATTTTGAAAAATAAACGGTTTCTAAGGGTAACAAACCGGGTCGAAAATCTATGTGGTTTCTTATCAATGATCTCTTTGACGTTTTTTATAGTAGTGTTACGTCTTTCTTTTACAAATTGTCCTAATTACAATTTAGATATGGATCCTTTGGAAGTGTCTCTTGAAACTCAGACTCATCCTTCGTCTGTGGATGTTCAAAAGACAAAGAATATAAGTGAAATTGTTGGAATACCAGCCATCGAATTGGGGGATATTGTTGAGGATGTTACTAATGAAGACTTTGAAACAGATGAGAATGAGCAAGCCTGGACTACAGTTTCGGGTAAGCGTGGTTCTCATACAGTGATTGACCCTCCTGTTAAAGAATTACTTCAACTTACTTTAGAGGATGTGGAAACTAAAATTCAATATTGGGAAACTGTTATTGTGTGTTATGTGTTGGGTGGTAATCCTCCATGGGAGCTCCTTCAAGGATTTGTTAAGAAAATATGGGGACAATACAAATATGATAAAGTATCTTTCCTTCCTAATGGAGTTTTTCTGGTGCGATTTCCCACTTTAGAATGTCAGAATTTGGTCTTATAACAGGGATTTCCTATGTTTGATAATAAGTCTCTTGTGATTAAACCTTGGACTGAGACTTGTAGCCTACATAAAGAGAGATTACTCATGTTCCTACTTGGGTACGATTATGTGGTTTACCTCTTAAGTTTTGGGGGAAGTCTAGTTTGGAGAAATTAGCTGGTTTGATTGGGAAATTTCTGGAAAGGGGCGCAGCAACTAAGGATAAGACTCGCCTGGGCTATGCTAGGCTCCTGATTGAAGTTGAGATAGGTCAGGAATTCCCTGATAAACTATGCTTTAAAGATGAGAAAGGGAATGAAGTGTTTATCCTAGTTGAGTATGAATGGAAGCCGACTGTGTGTGAGTCCTGCAAAGGCATTGGGCATACAACTGATATGTGCAATAAAAAATTAAATAGTAGACAAGTGCCTAAGCAAGGACATGGGCAATACTAGCAAAAACCAAAGCAAGTATGGAGGCCTATTCAGAAGCCTGTGATTGTGATTCATAGTGTAGCTCAGACAGAGGTACAGACCAGTGTTTTATCAGAGAATGCAAGAGGAGAAAGTGAGCAGCATATCTTATCTCCTGTGACTGTTTTGCAGCATGTGACTAGCCAGGAGCATCACATAGCAAGCACATCATTGTCTCCTACTAGGTCATATGTTGAAGTAGTTTCTGCCAACTCAAAGAACAAGGGTATAATGAATGGGGGACTAGAATATCCAACTAGAATAATCAATAATGGATAAAATTGGGTGTTGGAATGTTATGGGAATAAATGGGATCAATAAGCAGTTGGATGTTAGGAAGTTTTTAGTCCAACATGATATTGGTCTCTATGGTCTAGTTGAAACTAAAATTAAGCATCAGGATTTTGATAGTGTTCTTAATAATCTTGGCTCTCACTGGCAAGGAATTAATAATAATAGTTATCATAATGGTGGGAGAGTTTGGTTAATTTGGAATCCTCAAGTCTTCAAGCTGGTGGCTCTTAAAATTGATGCTCAGGCAATTTCCTCTCATATTACTGAGATTGTTACTGGAGATACTTTCTTATTCACAGTAGTGTATGGTTTTAATGAAGATAATAAGAGAACTGAGCTGTGGGATCATCTCAGATTAGTTCATGATAATTATTCTGGACCCTGGGGTGTGTGTAGAGATTTTAATAATGTGCTGCACTTTAATGAAAGGATTGGGAGAGATGTGACTTGGAATGAAATTACAGAGTTTAGAGCTTGTGTCCAGTATTGTGAGCTCACTGATATTAAAGGAAATAGGGCATTTTTTACCTGGAATAACAAACAAGAACCTACTGCTCGAGGCTTCTCTAGGATTGATCGTTTTCTCATTAATGATGATTGGATGGCCTCTTATCCTACTGCTTATGCCCATTTCATGCATGAAGGTCTTTTTGACCATAATCCCTCAGTTTGTTATAGAAGATCTGCTATAGACAGAAGGAAACCTCCTTTTAGATACTATAATATGTGGAGTATGGATGCTGGGTTTCTAGGGATTATTCAGGATGTCTGGCATTACAGAATTGAAGGCACTCTTATGTACCATGTGGTGACTAAGCAGAAGAATTTAAAAACTCCTCTGAAGATATTAAATAAGAACAGATTTGCTAACATTGAAAAAGCTGTGGGGGTTGCTCAGCTTATTTTAGAAGAGTTACAAATTAAAATGCATGATTGTCCTTCTGATTTGGATATCCTTGCTCCTAAGAGGGAGGCTGCTAATTCTTATCAGCAGCTCTGCAAGTTACATCATAATTTTCTCTGTCAGAAAGCAAAGGTAGATTGGGTTAAATATAGTGATGAGAATACTAGATTTTTTCACAGTCGTATTAGAGGAAGACAAATTCATAATCGAGTTATGTGTATTAAGGGACATGATGGAATTTTACACAATAACATTCAGGGTATTGAAGGAGCTTTCCTGGCTTATTATAAAGAGCTCTTGGGTTCCTGTCAGTCTACTACTCCAGTCCATATTCCTACTGTTAGAACAACGCCTCTAGTTACAGCTGAGCATAATGATATTCTTCTAGCTCCTGTCACTGCAAATGAGATAAATGAGTGCTTATTTTCTATTCCTCCTAATAAATCTCTGGGTCCTGATGGTTACACAAGCCAATTCTATAAGGACTCCTGGGATATTATAGGTGGTGATGTAGTTGCTGCTATTCAAGATTTTTTTCATTCTGGTCAGCTTCTTAAGCAGGTTAACACTATTACCCTTACTTTAATCCCTAAAATTTCTACTCCTAGTAATGTATTGGATTTTAGGCCTATTGCTTGTTGTGACACAATCTACAAGGCCATTGCTAAAGTCATGTGTAAGAGATTAAGTAAGGTGCTCCCTGATATATTCAGCATAAATCAAGGTGGTTTTGTGAAAGGTAGGAATATTGTTGAAAATGTCCTCATTTGCCAATATTTAGTCAGGCTATATAATAGGAAAGCAGCTTCTCCTAAGTGTATGATAAAAATTGATCTTAAGAAGGCCTATGATTCAATAGAATGGACCTTCTTGGATCAAATGCTCAAGGCTCTGAAGTTTCCTAAGGAATTTTGCAATCTGATAATGACATGTGTTTCCTCTCCTGCATATTCTCTGGCTGTAAATGGAAACTTATTTGGCTTTTTTCAAGGGCAAAGGAGATTAAGGCAAGGTGATCCCTTATCTCCCCTTTTGTTTACTATTTGTATGGAGTATCTTTCAAGAATCCTTGGTGTTGCTGCTAATCAAGATTCATTCAAATATCACCCTCTTTGTGGTCAAGTCAAGCTCAATCATCTGTTATTTGCAGATGACTTGCTCATGTTTAGTAAGGGAACTGAGAATGTTGTAATGTGGTTGCTAATGAGTTTTTCTACCTTTTTCTGCTGCTTCTGGCCTGAAATTGAATAAAGAGAAATTTGAAATTTATTTTAATGGGGTTCATGCTTCTGCTGTTGCAAATATTCTGCAGGTTTCTGGTTTTCAAAGAGGTAAGCTCCCTTTTAAGTACCCGGGAGTCCCTATTTCTTCAAAAAAATTGACTAAAACTGAGGGTCAAAAGCTTACTGATAGAATTGTGGCTAGAATAAGGGGATGGGGATCCAGGCATTTGTCTTATGCAGGAAGATTGGTTCTAGTTCAATCTGTCCTGTCTACTCTCCATTCGTATTGGGCTACTATTTTTTTGATTCCAAATGGCATAATGAACAAGATTAATGCTATTTGTAGAAATTACTTCTGGGGAGGTCAGGCAGAATATAGGAAATCTCCTAATATCAGTTGGGGGACCTGTTGTACCCCTAAAGAGGAGGGAGGTTTGGAATTGAAGAAGGATCATTTATGGGTACGTTGGGTCAGTCATGTTTATATGAAAGATACTTCTTGGACTGACTACAAAGCCCCTGCTGATAGTAGTTGGTCTTGGAGGAAAATCATTCAAGTCAAGGAAAAAATAAAGCAAGCTTACACCAACAATCAATGGCTCAATTCTCAGTTGGAGTACAATGTGAAGTCAGGGTATGAATGGCTGAGGACTCATAACCCTAAGGTTTCGTGGAGACACTTGTGCTAGAATTCTTTAAACATTCCTAAAACTTCTTTTATTTTCTGGGCATCCCTGCATCAGCGCTTGTTAACTAAAGACAGGATGAGGAGAATGCATTTACTAATTGATGCTGAGTGTGATATTTGTGGCAGTTTTCCTGAAGATCACCAACATTTGTTCCATGACTGTATTTACTTCAGAAGATGTTATACTATGTTGCAGGAGAAGATGGCTATTAGATGTAGGTATGAGATTTTGCACTGGTTTTCTAATTGCAGAAGCTATACTCATCTTCAGAAGAGGTATATGGGGGCCTGTTATGTTGCCCTCATTTATGCAGTTTGGTCAGTTAGAAATGAAGTAAGAATAAGGCATATGGTGAAAAGTCCCTCAATGGTTGTGCAATAAATCCTCACTGACATCAAGCTACGATTCAGCAGAATGAATTCAGGAAAGCTTAGTAATCGAGAGATTAGGTGGTTTAATCATATTATGATTTGATAGTTTGTCCTTCTTTGTATAATTCTATAAGCATATGATGTAACTGGACTCATACCATTGTTTGTTGATTCAATATACTTAACTTTCCCCCCAAAAAAAATAAAAAAAAATAATTAGTCGTATTATTTAGATTTAATAATTAGTCTGGTTTTTATATGAAATTAGTATTATTATTATTATTTTATTGTAATAATGTAGGTGAGACGGGATTGCAAGACGAAATAGTGTGACGGAAACGAGGCAAGTTCCTTATAAATAAGGATGTCAAAGGTCAAAATTGACCTTGACCTTTCTTCTTTATCACGATTAACTTTCATCATCAAGCATCATCAACCAGTCATCATTCATCTCCATGCTCACCCTTCATCACCATCACGGTTGTCCTTCATCAACCATCATCATCATTCGCAACACAACAATAAACAACTCAATATTGTCCCCCCTGCAGGAGCACCGGTCGCCGCCTCCACCACCGGTCACAACAACAGCACGATAACTCAATTATGAAAAAGCTCGGCGCCGGCGACCAGTCAACCAGCTCCCAACTCCTATTCATCCTAAAAAAACTCATAAACTCATGCAATCATGTTTTCCCTGCCGGGACACCGACCCACGTCACTGGCTCCCACACTCACCCTTGATAATTTCCTCTTATTTCTACAAATGCGCGGTTCCGGTGGCCATGACAGCCGCCGGTCAACCGGCCTAGGCACAAAAACTAGAAGAAGGCTTGAGTTTTGTGCTCTGGGTGATGTCATTTTATATATTCCATTTTTGGGCACTGAAATTGGAAAGAGGAAGACGAAAATTTTTGGGCTAGTAGACCTGGCAAATCGGGTCAACGGGTCGGGTTCGGATTGGCCAGTTCAGGTCGGGTCAGTTCGGGTCTTTCATTGATTTCGGGTTAATTCGGGTCGCCTCAGGTCATTTTGGGTTTCGGGTTTCGGGTTTATTTCGGGTTTGTTCGTCGGGTCAGTTTCGGGTAATCGGGTCAGGTTATTTTGGGTTAGGTCATTTTCGAGTCAATGAATAAGAGAGAAAAACCCATTTCAAGTTCTTTCGGTTCAATTAGAGTTATGTTTTGTCGGGTCATTTTCGGGTTGGGTAGTTTCAAGACCGGGTCATTTTCGGGTTGGGTCAGTTACGGGTCAAAAGTTTGGGTCATGTTCGGGTCTGGTCGGGTTTTCGGGTCACATTCGGGTGATGTAGTTCGGGTCATTTCGGGTCTCGGGTCATCCTTTACGGGTCGGGTCAATCGGGTCGGGTTACTTTTGCCAGGTCTAATTATGAGGGAGCAATTGGGCTGATTATAAAAAATGAGAGTATTAGGCCCAAGTTTTAGGTGGAGTATAAATATATTAGCCTTAGTTTTTATTAGGGACACACTCACAATTCCATATTATTAATACTACAATCAATTAATTTAGAAAATAGATAGATTAATTTACATTAGAAAATCTTATCTACGAAAAATCGTCTTAAATTAAAGTTGTAATCTTTTTTCAATTTAATTTTAATTACTCTTTAATTTATGCAAGATTTTAAATTTCTCATTAGTTTACATTTAGTATTGGGTTGTAATTTGAAGATAGAAGAAATTCATCTTACTTATTTCAATCCAAGTTCATTACTTTCCTCTTAGTTGGTATAATTCTCATCTTTTGTACACATTTACTTCATTAGTTTACATTTATCGTCTAACTGGTTTGTTATTAATTCAAAGTAGTAATCTTTATCATGTTTACAATGTTTGCTTGTGGATTGTTGCAATTTGTTGACAATTTCTCATCCATGAACATGTGTGATCGAGTAGTCCTACCTAGAGCTTAGGGGGATCTTGGGTTGGCATTGGGCTTGAATTTGGGTTGTTAACATTTAGATTTGGGTGGTTTATTGGTTTTCACTTTCATGCACATGAAGTGTTTGTAAGATTGTTTTGAATGAAAGTTTGAACTTTTTCCTACATGTTTGGCTTTTATTGGTGCCCTTTGCCATTGGATTATTTATCTTGGTGCTTTGGTTATTAGAAAGTCGATGTGTTATGTGTGTGATGAGTTTATCTTAACCGAATGAAGATTAGTTAATGAACTTAAGGAGACTAAGAATTAGTCATAAACCCTTGACCATTGTGATCATCCATATCTTGTTTTAACCTTATTTCATGCTCAATTACTCGAGTGAACCCAAAGGCTCTAGTTTTTCCATCTTTGATCAATTAATCTTTCTTTTAGCTTATTTTCATATCTAGTTTTCATATTAGCTTATAATCAATCAACTTTTTTCTTTATTAAGACTAAATTGAGAATTGAATGAATTAAGCATACATCTCGCCATCCTTGTGGTTCGACCCCGATTTATACTACTTAATTTGGGTATTTTACAAATTGTTTTTGAGCCGGAAACGATGACAACTCCGGGCAACAAAATGGAATCTTTCTCGGGGATGACAATAGATTGTACTTAGCTAGTTTGATTCTTAGCTTTAGTCTAGTTCTTGTTGTTTGTTTAATTGAGTAGTTGCTTGTTTCTTGAAGAGTGTTTGTGTTTTTGTTAATCCCTAGTGCCCTAAAAGCACTAGGAGTCTCAATGTTTGTCAAGTTGTATGCCTAGGAGGAATGATAATCGCTTGCTTTTCAACTCCGACCCGGAAAGGCTTTTTCGAGCCTTACGGACAAGGACCTTGACAAGAGTTCGGGTTGCCTCCCAAACAACCACAACCACCCAAATGCACTTTGAAATAACTATTCAACAACAAACAACCGTCACAATTGATCCGCAATAAGAAAACTCCTTCCTCAATTTGATACTTCCAAACACACCTCTCCAAACACCACCAAATCCACCAATTCAACCTCCAAAAATGTCGGCTTTACAAGATCACAACAACCCAAACCGTGATGATACTACCGCTCCAATTAACTTCGAGGCCTTGGCTCCTAACAACTTTGAGATACACCCCACTCAAGTCGGTCTTATTGAGAGGGATAGCTTTAGGGAAACATTGATGAGGATTCTCATGCCCACCTTAGGAAGTTTAAGAGCAAGGTGACAATGATGAAGCGTAATGGAGTCCCGGAAGACACCCTAAGATTAATGTTATTTCCATTCTAGTTAAGGGATAAAGCAGATTGTTGGTTGAATGTTCATGCACCGAACACTTTGACCACATGGCATGATCTAGCTAAAGCTTTTCTACCTAAATACTACCTATCCTCCAAGACTGCTATGCTCCGGAATGAAAAAACCACATTTCAATAAGAAGATGGAGAGTCTTTAGGGGAAGCTTGGGATAGGTTTCAAGACCTCCTTGCCCGTTGTCCAAATCACGGGATTCAGGCTTGGTATACCACCCAAAATTTCTTTCAAACATTGTTAACTAGGACTAAAGAGATGGTGAATGCATCCGCGGGGGGAGGATTCGATCATCTAGGAGATGAACAAGGGTCGGCCCTAATAAAAAAAATGGTTAACTCGGAGTCCAACTACGGTTAGAGATTTAGGAGGAAGGGCTGCTATCCACAAGAGACCCAATCTAGCTCAAATGCCGAAACCAATGCTAAGATCGATCTTCTCATAAAGAAGCTTGAACAAATGAAATGGAATCAAGTGAACCAAGCTAGCACCTCCCATGGTCCACCCATGGAAGAGGTGATTCCTAATCCATCTTGTGAGATATGTGGGGGAGTTGTCCATACCTTTAATGTGTGCAAATAATTCTTACAACATGGGACATGATGAAAATGTCAATGAGGTCAATGCTTTACAATTTTACAACAACAACATGAGGCCACCAAGGCCACCTCACAACAACCAAAACAAGTACAACCCAAACTCCAACTTTTATCATCCGGGTATGAAGAATAGTCCACTCTTAACTATAAGAGCACGAATGTGCAAAATCCACAACACATTCAATAACAAAACACCAACCCACCCGGATTTTCTCAACCAAGGGGTAGAGATCAAGATCAAAGGAACAACTTCGATAACCAAAACCAATGGTCAAACAACAATCAAAACCAAAATTTTGGAAACCAATCTCAAGGGTACTTAAAGTATGGGGTAACCAACGTAATCAAAACTTCTACCACGGAAACCAAGGAAATCAAGCTATTCAAGGTTTTGATCAAGGTTTTGGTAATGTATATGACTTTCCTCTTCCACTTGCCAACCAACCTTTCAATCAAGAGCATCCACCTCAAGCAAGTAATGTTATGGAAGATGCTAAATATGACAACTTCGTTAAGATGATAACAGATTTGGCAAGTGCAACCCAACAAGGCATGAAGAACCTCTCCACCTCCCAAAGAAATCTTGAAGCTCAAGTGACTTCTCAAGCTCTTGCAAACCCCCAAAGACCACCCGGTGGATTTCTAGGACAAGGGCAACATCCTAGGGATCATACAAAGGCAAAAGAAGTTAATGCTATCATGTTAGAAAGTGAAAGGGAAGAACAAGAGCCATCATACGCATTCCCAAATCAAGAAGAGTCATTAAATGTAATACTCCCTCTTTATGGCAAAGGAGAATGCTAGCCTAATGATGTCTCAAAAGTTTGACAATGAGCCCAAAGAAAAGAGCATGTAAGATGACTTTGTGCTTGAGCAAACAATGATGGTTCTTGATGTCAATCTTGAAGGTGAAGCCAATCGGGAAAAAGGAGACATGATAATGACAACATCACCCATTCCAAAAGTTGGTGATCCGAGAAAGTGTGAAATTGATGAAAAATTTGTGCTTGAAAAAATTATGGAAGCACCACATGTGAGTCTAGAAGTTGAGACTGTAATACTACTCATTTCTCAAAGAAATTATTTTATGTTTTCCAAATTCGAACTTTGAGGACAAAGTTCCTTTTAAGACGGGAAAATTATAATACCCCAAATATTTTGATAATTAATATTAAATTTTAAATATTTTTAAGTTTAAATAGTTTGCTAACTTTGGTTTTGTACCATCTCTGTATCATGGTAATTTATTTTGAGGATTTAAAAAAAAAAAAACAAAAAAAAATTACTATTCTTATTTTTAAAGTAGATTACCATACCTTGTTATATATTTTTTTCCTTAATCTTGGATTACGTTGACCATAAACTTGTTGATGATAATTATTTTGGAGCGATCTCCTTGTAGTGTTTTCAAACTGATTCACGAGTTTAAGGTAATACGATTCTACCGATCCAAATATTATTATTATTATTATTTGGGGTTGTATGCTTATGGGTTAATTATTCGTGTTGTAGGTGTTGTATGTGGTAAATTGGTTATTGAGAGTGGTATATGATACTCGTCACTATTTATATACTATAATATCTATTTTATTTTATTTATTGTTAGTTTAATTGTTGGAACTCAGGATAAACATGACTGCTTTATAAGTCGGTTGTTTGTGCATGGAAGAGGACTTAAATTTGGGTGGCAAGTTGTGAGAGGGTTTGTGCGATTGGTGAAATAAAAGGGTTTTTGCATTGGTTACCAAATTGATTTAGGCAATTGACACGATGTGACATTGTGTTTGGGACAGTGTGTTTGATATGCGAGGTTGAATATTCTCTGTTCGTCTGGCTGTTGATATATTGAGATTTGGTTGGTATTTTATTTTGGTATTTCATTCATAATTACCCTTTTTTTTATATCTAGACTCGTGGATGAGTAGCTTAGAGTTATACACTAAGTGTTGAGCATGGTTCATGATTGGACCTTTTGACGATATTGATATTGAAGTTGAGAGTGGTATTGGTTACTGGTATTGAGTTATAGGACCAATGTGCCGAGTTATGTTTATAGTCTTGAGTGACCATGATTATTGAATTATTTGAGTTTGGAATCAATATTGAGATGTAAATATTGTTTCGCGGTCTTATTCGCCAGTTCACTCACTCCTTGTCTTAGTCTTAGGATCGACGATGAGAATACGATACTTGGTTACCTTGCTTGTAGTATGATATTATGAGAGGGAGTAATGAGTAAGACGGAATAATGATATGAACTTGTTAAATTGGGACAAGAGTGTATTATATTATTAAGGAAATATTGTGGAATATATTTGAGGTTGAGTTAGTTAACGGGTTATTCTTCGTGTTTATTTTTATTTTTACGTGTGTATGTTTCCACGCCATGACCAAAATTATTCTGCTTCTATTGAGTTATTATCTGTAACTCAGCTTTCCGGCTGACATGTTTTCTCCCTTCCGGGCTACTCGTCATGGGGGTAGATCCTTTCTGTCTTCTGGTTTATTTTCAGGTCTTCCGCTGCAGTTAAAAAGAATTTTATTTCAAGACAAGATTTTATTTAAACCTTTGTAAAAGTTTTTGGTTCCGATTTGTATTATGTAATTTTTTAAAAAAGATTTGTATTAAGAGACTTTGTATATTAATTATAATATCCTTGTATTTTGGCCAGTTTGTATGTAAAAGTTTGATTTAAAGTTAGCCGAAAATCAGGGGTGTTAAAATTGGTATTAGAGCAGGTTCTTTCTTGGTCAGGTGTTGAGATCGTCACATCTTAGCACCACTCTTTTAATTTTTTAAACTTTTATTAAAATTTGAGTTGTCATTTATTTTAAAAATTGAAGTTCGAGGACGAACTTTCCTTTTAAGGTGGGTGGATTGTAATACTACTAATTTCCGAAAGAAATTATTTTATGTTTTCTAAATTCGAACTTCGAGGACGAAGTTCCTTTTAAGTCGGGAAGATTATAATACCCCAAATATTTTGATAATTAATATTAAATTTTAAATATTATTTAGTTTAAATAGTTTGTTAACTTTGTTTTTGTACCATCTATGTATCTTGGAAATTTATTTTGAGGATTTAAAAAAAAAAAAAAAAAAAAAACACTTACTATTCTTATTTTAAATTAGATTATCATAACTTGTTACTTATTTTTTTTCCTTAATCTTGGATTACGTTGACCATAAACTTGTTTCATGGGCTTTCTTTATATTCTATATACTTAACCCATTGGGGGTGACAAGTTTTCTATGACCGCCACTTTAGCTCCGTCCACCTCAATCCCTCTCTTTGACATAATGTAATATCCCGTAGTTTCTAAGGCTGACACTCGGCGAGTAGACCGAGTACTCGACCGAGTGGAACTCACTCGACTAAGTAGATGGATTGAGTGCCCTCTGGACATTTACCCCAGCTCCTATTGTGTGCCACTCGGCCGAGTGGCTGGTGCACTCGACCGAATGCCACCGAGTACTCAACCGAGTGCACGAGTGCAACCTTGTTTTCGTGTGTGGGCTTTATATTGTTGGGCTTTGCTATATAAGCTTCATGTTTCAGTTTTTCCTTCATTCTTACAAACCCTAAACTCTCTATAAACCTCTCCCACTTCTCTCTCCCACTCTTCATCCTCAAATATTAGATCTACACTTTGTTTTGGGGAATCTTAGAGAATTGCTTACATATTCTTATTCCTTAGCACTTGGTGAGTAATATCATACTCTTACTTTTGTAATTTCCATACCTTCATTTAAGACACCTAACCCTAGAATTTGGGGGTTTTCATGGGAATAATTAATTAGTAGTGTTAATTAGTGTTATGGGTAATTAAAGAGTAATAATAAGTGGTTTTACATAATAGAAGAGTATAGGATATGTTATGATGGTAATTATGTAACTTGTGTAGAATGAGACAGTTTTATAAGACGAAATTCCTGTTGTTTCGAGTAGCTTATGGAGAATGATAAAAGGTAGGTTAATCCTACTCGGTTTCAATAAGTATGAATGGTTGCATATGTGATTATTGTGTTGTTATTGCATTATAACATCATTGTTGTGGGTAAATGTTTTTAGTCTCATATTAGTGTCAATATTTTATGGTTGCATGATAATGGATGGTTAATGTTGGTTTTATGATAGCATTGGATTTGCATTATAACATGTAATTGGATAAATGTGTCTTAGTAGATGGTGGTAATGGGGGGGAATTACATTATAACATGTTAGTGGGGAGTATGTCTTGAAGCATCCTTTTGATTGAACGTTCCCATGAGTACTTGGCTTAATTGACATCGATTTCATATGACAAAGAGGCATGTTTGATAACTATTTTACATGTGAGAACATGTGTTGGATTATTGTATTGCATATTGTGTTATATGTGATTGTTGAGGATGTTGGAAATGTTGTAGCGGTGATACTTGTTATTGTGGAGACGTAAGGCGGTTGGGTGACCAACTTACGCTCGGATCGCCTCTTGTGGTTTCCCCACTCCAAGAGGGATGTGAACATTAATGACTTGAGTTATGGAAGGAGTGTGTTTGAGACACGTTGCTTGGCAGGGGATCCGAGTCGCTCTCGGGCCCGATGCTACGGGTGTGTCCGAGTAAATTTTTACGGGTTGCGGTCCAGCTGTTTTAGTGGGCAGTGCGGTGGTGTTGTCACCGGATTGTGGGTACCATGGGTGTATCCGTGGTATCGGAGTTGTTTACGGAGTGGTGTGATTAGAGGTCGTGTTGTATGTATTTCATTATCATGTTGCATTATCATATTTCATATGTCGCATCTTATATGTTTATATTATTAAAACTGACCGTGTGTGGCTATGTGTGAATTGTCACCTATTTTAAGGGTGGCCTGTGTCGATCCATATGATATTTCTAATCACATGGGGAGCACATTGAGTAGAGGTTGTGTTTTGGTAGCAAGCGGGAGACGGGACGAGTTCCGGACTTGGAGTCGAGTCATGTAGATGACGTAGTTGATAGATGAGTTGTATTTGTATAGTTCACTAGTTATTCATTTATCCTGTATGTAATCACTAAACTTATCATTTATATAAATGTTTTCTTATTCGTAATTCCGATTTCACTGCCTCGAGATATCGAGATGGGAACATCCTCCCATTACCTTGGCCGGGTAAGAAGGGGGTGTTACACATGATGTGTCCAAGCAATACTCCCTCCTCCACCATAAAGTGGCTGTAATACTCGTGATTTTTAGTATTGGGACACTTGGCAGAGTACAGGGTACTTGACCGAGTACCCATGTGGGTTGGTGTAATACTACGGTTTTCTATGTCTGTAGCTGCTCTATCGAGTAGGGCTTACTCTGTCGAGTAAGTCATGTCAGTTTTGGAATCAGGTTCTGCCTGATGGGTACTCGATCGAGTAGGGGTGGTACTCGATCGAGTAGTGGGCACTCGATCGAGTACGTCACTTACTCGATCGAGTAAGTCAGTCTTACAGGTCTTTTTAGTCGGGCTTTATTAATAACGCGAGAGTGGTATTTAACCTTTTTCCACCAGTTTCCTTCATTCTATCTTTTCTTAAAATCCCTCAAAGCAA
>VHZZ01002131.1:28398-38713 GCA_009801015.1 Silene noctiflora
CTCCTTATTTTTGTTATGCATGCACTAGATCTCACTAGTTAAAATGTTAATTAGTAAATCAGTATGACTATACAAGTATATGTTAAACTTTCAATCCTAGTGGGAAAGATAGAGGGACATTGCCCAATTAGAGGAAAGAGGTCGATGATATTGAAATAGCTCTATTCGGCGAGCTAGGAGCCTTTCATGACAACACCACAAATGAGAGCTTGAAAAGCTCACTCTCAATGACAAGTACCGATGGAGGCCTTGAAGGCCAAAAGGATGGAGAGACAACTATGCCTATCCATAGTCCTCTCAACATAGGAGATGAATTAAAGGAATTAAATGGCTTATGGGATGACAAGTTTGAAGGACTAGTCAATCCCTATGTCGGAAACGCAATGATCTTAAGCCAAGATCATGTAGCTCCTTGTCACTATGACTTTGACAATGGAAGCTATGAGAATGGGAGATATGACATGACGAGGTCTACACATGACATCTACCTTGAATGTGAATAAACTTTAAATTACTTCTACGAGGTGTTGAGCAACATCAACAACATCCTCAACATGCCCCCTTGAAAGCTTTAAATGGAGGAGAGTTTGGTGGAGTCCTCCCTTNTACGAGGTGTTGAGCAACATCAACAACATCCTCAACATGCCCCCTTGAAAGCTTTAAATGGAGGAGAGTTTGGTGGAGTCCTCCCTTAAACCACCGGCTGTATATATACTAACTCTTCAACTTGCATTTATTTCAATTTAATTCATTCAATTTTTGCATAGCATTTGTTTGCTTTGTTGCTAAGATTATGAACATGATAGCAAGTGAGGGAGGTTACTAATTGTGTTTTGAAGTTTGTATAATGCACCAGCAAAGTGTGGGGAAGCATTTTCCTAGGCTGAACGAAAGGAATGCAAACCAATGTTAGGAAGTTCGAAAAAGGAAGCATCGAAAGTGCTTATGAGGAATCCCCACGAGTTGGCCTCAACTTGTGGCAGTTGAAGCCAAAAGAAACCAAGGGAAGCATGCTGCCAGCCAACTCGAGCGAGTTAAGGGGCAACTCGTGTGAGTCCTTTAGAACTCGTGTGAGTCCCCATATGAAGAAAATACTCTGTTGCTCAACTCGTGCAAGTCCTGCAGAACTCGTGTGAGTTCCGTTATGAATAAAATAGCACTGCAGCAGAACTCGGCCGAGTCCAGGAGAACTCGTGCGAGTCCCTCTGCTACTTCAACCCCTTTTGCACGACTTCTCTTCCTTCCTTCCTCATTTTTACAAACATAATTCAAACACAAACACAATTCCTACAAAAATCCAACTCCAATCTCATCAATTACTCACTCAAGTTCATCAATCTTCATCACAAGCTTGCTTCTAAACAAATTAAACCTCTCCTTTATCAACATTTCACCTTTTTAATCATCAAAAATAACCAAATTCAACCAATAATTTCTAGGGTTTGAAGAAATTCAAAAAATCCCCAATTGATTGTTCCTGGAATTGAATTTGGAATAAAGGGAGAGCATTCAAGTAAACTCAAGACTTGTTGATACGAATTGCAAGGAGTATTCAAGATGGAAAGAACAAAAGGCAACACTATGACATCAAAATCTCAAAGTTTGTCTAAAAGACAAAAGGTTTTAGCATCAAAAGCTTTGGTAGTTCATGAAGGGGGAAGCAATGATGCCATTGAGGAAGAAACAACTACCACCACACCGGAAGTGGATCAACTTGTCGACTTCCCGGAGGTAAAGTTCATTGACCTTGCTCATAAGAAAGCTTTGAATCCCTTTGCAAGAAAAAGTTTATAGCTACCAAGTTTGTATGCCATGACACCTTGTCCAAATTGGGTGTTCTCGACCAAACCAAGTTCTTCTTCGAGTCCGTGGGACTGTCTACATTGTTTAGCATGCATGAACTAACCTACCCTTCCCTTACATTGGAGTTTATTAGCTCATTGAAGCTAACTAGGGTTGAGGATAAGAAGTATATAGAATTCCGACTTGAGAATGTATCAAGGAGAATGAGCAAAATGGATTTTCGTAAGGTTTTTGGCCTTGAAAGTCAATGGAGGTTTTCCAGAAAACCTCATAACTTCGATGGTAAACCCATTTGGAAGGCAATTGTCGATCGGGACTTTACTTTCTATTGCTAGTACTCTTAATGCCCGAAAAGAAGCAAACAACTTCTCGGAATTGGATCTTGTTTATCTCGAATCACACGTCAATGCCCACAGAAGTTAAAAATCTAGATATGATATCCTTCAGTTATTATTCGAGAGGTGGAGAGATATTCAAATGGGGAAGATAACACGGCCTACATCGTCAATGGTGGCTTAATAATGAGATTGGCTAAGCCCTTTAATCCGGATTTCAATGACGACAAGGCTTACAAGCCAGTGAAAGGAGGAAATCTCCTTGATATGATAAAAAAAACGTAAGCACATAGCCATAGCTGCAGATCTCTTGGACGACTTATAATCTTCAATAAGCAAAACAAACGTAAGCACAATGCCTACAACTCAAAACGAAAAGTAACCTGTCCAAGTAAATACTCGGCCGAGTATAAAAGATCCACTCGGTCGAGAAGCAGACACTCGGTCGAGAATCTCTGACACTCGGTCGAGTAAAGTAACCTGTCCAAGTCAATACTCGGTCGAGTACAAAAGATCCACTCGGTCGAGAAGCTGACACTCGGTCGAGAACCTCTGACACTCGGTCGAGTTCCCACAATCTCGTAGCTGGTCTAAAATTACAAAGTAATGTAATTGATCGAGCGTAAAACCTACTCGGTTGAGTTACATCCACTCGGTCGAGTATCCAATATAGTTGGCCGAGTAGCCGCATTCCAGTAGCAACCTTAAAAGTCATGTCAACCTCACTCGGTCGAGTGTCAGGGTTGCTCGGTCGAGCTCCCTACCCCACTCGGCCAAGTCATGCAAACAACCACCCATCACATACCCCGACATACATATATACATTCCACACACTGCACATTTCCGAATTTGAATACTAAAAAATAAACACTTAAAGTATCTAAAAACATGCGATCATGATTCACTCCAATACCACATATATATTGTTCAACATTCTACCAATTTCACAGGTATACAATCCATAACTATAAGCAAACCACTCATACACATACACACATACGCAACCGGTTCAAAGTTGTGAGGGCCTTGATGCGATTTTAGGACGTCTCCCAAATCCTCGCGGAGGCTCCAAACAACTTCTACCCGGGTTCATTTTAAATAGACACCCTATGTTCATTGGTTCATTAGTTTTAGGTTCCAAAATTGTCGCTCTGATACCACTTTGTAACAACCTCATATACCAAAGTGCCTTGCCAAGTCCAACCTTAGTGAATTAGAGTGCTACCATCTCGGTAGCCTGAGGTAGTACATATCAAAGATACCATCATGACACGAATTAAATAAACAAATATTTTAAATGATTACAAAATTCAAATCTCAAAATAAAAAGTCATACAACTGCCAAAACCAACATGAGAAAAATCTAAGACTCGGCGGAAGCTATGATAAATAGGTGAATCCTTGGTGTCCTCTTCAAGCCGCATGCAAGCTCAAACATCGACACCTTCTAGACTCACTGCTCAACATCAATGGATCAACATATTTTTGAAAACATATAAGGGTCAGTACAACCATACAATCAATTACAGTCATACAAAGTAAGTAACAAAAGACAACTCAACCAATACTCAACAATCTTCCAAACTCCAACGTAACTAGCGGCTCTTATCGCAATGAGTAGCCGGGTTTCCTTCGCAATAGGTAAACTACCCCTATCGATACCAGACTGCATCACTGGACATCAAAATTCAAGCTCATCGCAATGAGTGAACGCAGATCATAAATATGCACATCCCCCTTGTGACGGGAGACATAAAGAGTGATACATAGGGGTGAAACCACCTCCCGACATGGCTCCACGATAACATCCACAATTCCACCATCATTCCACAACCACAATACTCATAATGATACAATCAAGCAACCATAATACAGTCAATGCAATCAACTTGTACAATTGTACTGTGTTGGGAAACCCTACCTTATTCGCAACAGTAAGAAATAGCGCCACAACAGTCTAGAACTGCTCTTCTACAAAATCAACACCTAATTCAATGATACAATACAATTACCAAGAAATTTTATAACAATTAACCTAAAAAAATCTAAATTAGGGCTTACCAAAGCATAAAAGAGAGGACGAAGGAGATCAGGACTTACAATAATAGATACGAGAAAGGGAAATCCGAAGAATCAACAACGCAAGCCTTGCTTAGATGAGGATTAGAATGACTAAGCAGGGTTTATAGAAAGAGTTTAGGTTGTAAAATGACGATTAAACATGATCAGAATATTAATAACCTCCTTAATCGTTTTAATCAAACTCGCGCAAAAACACGACTCCAGACCGGACACTGAGTCGAGTTCGCAACATACTCGGCTGAGTACGCCCTACTTGACCGAGAGATACACCTACTAAAAAAAAGTAGCCTGATTAACAATCAGAAACATCCAAAAGACAAACTCGGTCGAGCGCAACCTACTCAACCAGGTACTCATACAGCCTCACTCGGTCAAGTACAACCTACTCGACCGATTATCCATAGACCAAAAAGTGTAGTATTACGTGGTCCATGTCTACAATAATGTTTTCTAAACATTCCGAACCAAGACCAATATCCCAGCATAAGACAGTTTTCTGTCCCCAAGGTTACTTATTATCTGCACCAACTTTTCTATTAAAGGCTTACAGTCTTGAGCTGATAACTTGGTAGGTTTTAGTGGTACTCCAAGGTATTTAAGAGGTAACTTACCTTTTATCATTTCCGAGATTTGTCAGATGTCTTTTTTCATCTCCTCCCCGACCCCATTAAAATAAGCCTCGGATTTACCTTTACTCATATTGAATCCTGAAGCTTTAGAGAATGTTGCTTAAGCCCTCATCATGATCATGATAGATGGATTATTTCCTTTAAAGAATAATAATAAATCATCAGGAAACATAAGATGTGTCAACTTTATATATTTTCATAATGGGTGGTTGTACCACTCCCTTCTTTCCCGGCCAAGGTAATAAGGAGGTGTCACCATCTCGGTTTCCCAATGGGGTGAATCGGAACTACAATTAAGTAAATTTATATATAAACAACATGTTTAATGAATTACACAATTAATAAATGAATAAATAATACAAGTCATGATTACTATAACCTTTTTAAAGAAACTACACACGACTCCGTGATCACCAAAGCTCGTGGCTCGTTCTGTCTCCCGCTAGACATCAAACGCAAATTTGAATTCAAACTGCTCCCCATATGATCAGAAATTTAATATGGATTGACACAGGCCACCCCAGAAATAGATGACAATTTACACATAACCACACACGGTCAATTTCAATAGTACAATTAATCACGAAAGACAATAAGCATGAATATGAAATGCAAATATGAATGCACAATCACAAGTCTCCAATTCCCACCACTCCGCAAAAAACACACCGGTACCAGGGATACACCCACGATACCTAGAACCCGGTGACGACACCGCAGAACCGCACATCAAGTAGCCGGATAGCAGTCCGTAAAACAGGTACTCGCGAAACACCCGTTGTACCGAACTCGGGTGCTAACCGGACCACTGCCAGGCGTCGTGACACGTCATGAGCCCCTTCATACTCAAGTCATTAACGTGCACGTCCCTCTTGGAGTGGGAAGCTCCAAGAGGCGAGCCAAGCATAAGACGGTCTCCAAACCGCCTTTCGTCTCCTCTACAATAATACAACACAATCACAGCCCCTCCAACAACCTCCAACATCCACCAACCTCCACCAATAACCACATATACACAATATGCATCACAATATGCCAATACGCCAATTTCACATTGAAATGCATCTTGAATACGCCATGAACACAAGTACTTACAATTTATCCAATACTTTTAGGATACCATATTTCATTATCATGTTATAATGCAACGCAAACAATAATTTGAATTCGACACCAACTACCTATGATAAAGCTAATGTCGTATCACCAAATCAAAGTAAACCTATAATACTTCTAAAAAATCGCTAGCAGTAAGTAGGGTATCGTGCCACAGGGAGGCGGTAATTATCTAGTTTGCTAATATCTAAGTTTGTCTTAAAGGTAACAATTTTCTTGAAGGATTCGTTTGTTTAACTAAAAATAATTGCAATAAAGTAAATGAGACAAATTCAATAAGAATAAAAGGTCTAGGGATCAAGTTTACTAGGTTATTTATCCGGGGGTGATGATTTAACTAATTAATTGAGAAGTTATGTTATTTAAGGTCATATGATCGGTCGACTCAAATATTCCCTTTAGATCTAAACTTAACATGCGGATGCTATAATTAATTCAGTCTATTCAATTGTCGCAGCCTATACTAGTCTTCACCCGGTCGGTGAAAATCCTAGTTTGCAAGACTAATTAATTAACTCTGATCAGTAAATCAATTAACTAGATTCAAAACCATAATCAAACAACAACTAAAAGTAGTTTAACAATTAATTCATTAACATAAACCCCCTTCTAACAACCTAGATCCCCTTTCACCCTAGATTATAAAATTAGATACTCATACTAAAAGTAATAACAACAATAAAGTGAAGGAACATCATAATCAAAAGCATGTAAAAGTTAAATAAGGAAACAATTATAAAACTAGAACTTGAATTAATAGTAAATGAAGAAAGATTAGTAATACCGTAATGAGAGAGTACTTAGATCCGAAATAATAATAATAAAACTAAAACATAAGGTTTCTAGGAGTTTTTAGAGTAAATATTGCGTAACCTAATAATAAAGCACACCTATTTATATTACAAATAAACCGAGTTAAGGAAAGTTTCGGGAAAGTCTTCAGCGTAGTGGATCCCCGATCGAATTAATCATACTCGATCGAGGACATCATGCTCAATCACGGAACTAGCCTTAACTTCTTCGTCTTGCGATTTCTTCTCTTCTTTCCTTCTTTCCTATCGGTTATCGTGCTACGTTCCTCGAACTCCGTCTTGTCGACTCCGTGGTGCTCATTATCATCAAATTACTCCACAAATGCATCCAATCTGCATTAAAACACCAAATGGTGGAAGTATCGACATTCTAACATAACCAGCATATAAAATGACATATCAATGCACAAAACCGTCTCAAAAGTAGCTAAGGGAAGGCATAAAAGTGAATATAAATACGACTCATCAAACTTCCCCAAACCATCTTTTCGCTTGTCCTCAAGCAAAGCTAACATAATACAAAAGACAAACATATAAATTGTGAATGAATAACTCAGAGCTAATGTTAATACACATACAAATCCCAAGTTATCCATATCTATAACAATGTAATGACAAAAGTGTACCAATAAAGCGAATTCAAAGGTACGGGTAATAGAAAACTCAGCTCAAGTCCCAAGATATAACATGATAATGTAGTATAGACAAAATAAAATACCTTTTAATCTTGCAAGACAAAATAGTCGGATTCTCGCAAATTCACTTATGCATTCATAAGTATATAAGGGTGAGTTATATGTGAAGATAGAAAGAAATAAGAACACTCACTCGACTTATGAAACATGCATGCAATCTAATGTGATAGAAATTTCCCCAACTAATATGCATTCACATCATAGACAAAAGTACATGTATCAAGGACAATAAAAGATGGCAAATGGGTGAATGTTATAGAAGTTGTTTGTGCCAAGGCACGTATGGATATGTGAGGCTAAGACGGTAGTCGCAGCTATACTTACTAGCCAAGACCAAATCTGAAATATTAAGCATAAATTACACCCGATTAAAGAAATAATCCCAACTTGACAATACCTGAGAGACAAAAAACTACTCTCCAAATATGCATTAGACTCTAGTAACCATCTTTATGATCCCTCAACAAAGCCAAATGAAGCAATTTTTTTTCTTTTTTCTTCTTTTTCGAAATCGTTTTTTTTTTCACTTTTTTTTTTCTTTCCGATTTCTTTGCTTCATATTTTTCTTCTTTTTCCAACATAAGAGATACAACACAATTGCTAACAAAACTTGCTACACCCACATGACAAAATATCGTCCCATCCCAACTATAGTAGCTAAGTAGACATGACAAACAAGCAACTGCGACTGTCCCCAAAAGGTAGGAAAATTCTGGGATTGTAGTTATTAAATGAGATATAAAACGGCTACAAAGGTTCAAATAGGCTAAACAAAAGGTAATGTAAGGCTTATTTGAATGGTAAGAACCGCCTTTCCTCATGTACTTAGTCAAATGAACGCTAGTATCAAGAAACTAATGTCACACTTATCCAAATTAATGTTACGCATTCCACAAGGAGAAACCACACTCAAGCCTAAATAGCAATGAGACCATTTTATTAAGGTTCCTGGCCTAGGAAGCTCTATAGACCTCAGAATTTAAGTAGGTTACCAACATAAGTTTGTCAAATTTAATTAGCATAAGGCATGTCAAAAACGGTCAAGACTTGAGTTATGAGCTTTGTTTTCATGAATAACGGGTTTAAACAATGTACATAATATAAAAACAATGCAAATTATCATCATTGATACTCAATTCACCAAGACTCGACTTAAAACAAAGGAAAAAAATGTTTTTGGATTTTATACGTTTTTTTAACTTTTATGGATTTTTGATTTTAAATGCACACAATATAAATAAACTCCTCCCCCAAACCTAAATGTCACAGTGTCCTCAATGTGACTCTATCAGCAAGCAATCACAAAAAACTAATAGCAACCTAAAGGACACTATTAACAAAGAAAAGGGAAAGACTAAAGAACAATAGATACTACAGTAAAAGAAAATACAAGGAAAGATAGTACCAGTTGTAGAGATAGCCATCTCCCGCAAACCAACTGCAAAATTGGGGATGTAGTGACCAACTGCGTGAGTCCATCATCGTCTGCTACTTTTCAGACCAAGAACCAAGGATACTCGATCAAGTCTATCAACACTCGATCGAGTGTACACCATGAAAGACATTTTCTGCACTTTAAATCAAGTGCGCACCCATTGTGTAGTCAAAACAACTCAAAGCTCTCAGTAGTAAATCAAAAAGTTGCGCATGTGCTACACACAAACATAAGTAGCACCAATATAAAGTATAAGAAAAGAAAAGTAGCAATGAATAAAGTCCGGGCTCGTCAAACTAAAAGTCTAATATAAAATACGAGCATGTTTGCTAACGGACCTCCACTTCGTCATCAATGAGAAAAGGGCATGCTGCTTTATCTGACATCGGAGCTTGCGCTACTTGGACGAGCTCCTTTCTGAATATTTCTGCTTCCAAAGCATGTAGCTCAGCTTCCAAATTACCACTATCAACATGGCCGAAAACCGTCATAGGACGAGGCTCTTCACCATATATCAACCTTTCGATCTCATCAACATCCGCACTCCATGGATATGACGCAAGAGTAGGAGCGTCAGTTAAATTCCTGTCCAACACAAAGCAGAACAGTCATCAATCCCCTATATACTAAAAGAATAGGTGAATTCACAAGTTTTCTCTCCAAAAAACATCTTTTTAAATAAGGAAACTATGATAATTTAATTATTTTTACTAAATAAGGAAATTAATAATTATAATATATTTCATTATACAATGTTTTTCATTAAAATTAATCTTTTGACTAAATTATATATTTTCAATAACCAATAAATTATAATATTTTAATTAAAATCTAAATAAATAATATAAAACTAGAAACTATTAAGTCTTTTATTGGTGCTATTATTTAAGAATGACCTGACTCATACTATGTATAAACAAAACTATAAATTGTTTTGATTATTTTCATGGCAAAAAGAAATTGAGAGCATTTATAAAATTGGAATCGTTAGCTTTGTGGTATTGAAAATACTTTTTAAAAAACTCAATTCAGCACATTACTCAATTCTCTTGGATTAATTTTTAGTTTTAATTATTTTTTTCTCGAAGCAAAATACAATAACGAGAAAATGAACAATTAATGAACTACCATTATTATTTTACGGTCAATTTTTTTTCTCATATCAAAATATAATTACGTGAAATATGAAAAATTAATAAGGTGTTAATTTTTTGATTAGGTGATACAAAAATAAAAATTCTACAAAAACCGCGCATTTATTACGCGGGATCTAAACTAGTAGTATAATCAACAATATTAATCATATGACATGGAGCTGCAAACTTGGGGTGTTTTAAAGCTTTGTCAAGAACAAAAGTAATTTTGTCATCCCCAACCCTTAGTGTCAGACTACCATCCCTCACATCTA
>VHZZ01002136.1:50251-65673 GCA_009801015.1 Silene noctiflora
TCGACATTTGATTATTACTTGCCTCGGAAAACCGAGATGGTAATGCCTTTATCTATTAAGGAAGGTCTTGTTAAGGCTCCTTGGTAGATGGGGGTATTACAGGAATGAAACTAGATTAAGGGGTAAATTAGTCTTTTACCTGGATGATATTATTAATTTTCGGACAATAAAAAGCAAAAGTTCACATAGTATGTGTTTGAACTAGATTTTTAAAGTGCTTTTGATTGAAATATTACAAATTGGTCAAACAATTATTTTTCCAAAAGTTGTCACTCTAATCCGTCCTATTGATTATTGTAATACTGTTTACAAGTGCATAAACAAGGTATTATGCAAAACATTAAGTGATATTCTCCCCACTCTATAATAGGAAAGCTTGTTCTCCTAGAGTAATCATGAAAATTGATTTACAAAATGCGTATGCTTCAATTAAGTGGCAATTTTTGGAAGACATGTTCAAGACCCTTAAGTTTTCTGATCAGTTTATCAGATTATCTTTGAATGTGTTACTTCCACTTCCTATTCCCTCTCACTTAATGTGGAGAATTTTTGCCTTTTCAAGGTAAAAGGGGATTAAGGTAGGGTGACCGTTTGTCACCCATGTTATTTGTTTTGTGCATGTATTATTTCAGTAGAATTTTAAATAACATTCAGAAGTATATGGAGTTTAGATATCACCCTCTCTGTGGCAGAATCAAGTTGAATCATTTGGCCTTTGCAGATGATTTACTAATATTCTGTAGAAGTGATAAACCTTCAATTGTTGGAATGTTGAGGCCTTTTGAGACTTTTTCAAGGGTTTCATGGTTTTTTATGAATAAAAGGAAGTCTAGTATTTATAGTAATTGAGTGAATATGAGTACCGTTATTGAGGAGGTTAGAGTGATGAGCGATTCGTTGTTCTCTCAATCAAACACATTTATAATACAACAAACAACTAGCAAGCAGTAAGTCGAAGTCGATCAACGAGACATTGTGCTTTGGGTTCTAAGTCTATCTATTTCGATTTATGCAAGTGTCATGATTAGTAGGTTGAGTTTAAGCTACACTAATGAACTTAAGCAATAATAACATAATGTAAACAACTAAATGAAAGTACTGGGGTGTCATGGGTTCATAGTAATAACAAACAAATAAATTAAACTAAGCATGATGATATGAAGCAAGTAAGAACAAAAGATTAAAGGAAGATAAGAAAGATACAAACTTAGAAAGTAAAGATGAACATAAATAAAGGTGGATCCTTGCCTAAGGATGGAGGTTTATCACTTAGTCTTCGAATACATACCCAAGAAATCTAAATGTAAACTATTAAAGATGTAAATTGAAAGAACTATTATTGAAAGATTAAAGTGCTTTGTGAAATTATTAAGAACTAATCTACTCCTAATTTAAGGGGGCTTCCTAAGACTAAAGAAGCATAACCCTGCAATTATTAAAAATAGATATTTGTAGGGGTTGCAAGATTAGGGTTAACTTAAAGCTTAAATTAAAGCATGACCCACTTAAGAGAGTGCATGTCCATGCTAGATCCCTTAGCAGCTCATGGGGATTGGCCAGAAATGACCAATCCTGTTCTTCAACTCGTGCGATCTGGTGGATGACTCGCTCGAGTCCTTGGCTGACTCGCACGAGTCGATCCTGGTTTCTTCCTTTCTTGTCCTTGGCTGCGCCACAACTCATGGGGATTGATCCTGGGTCGTGGGGATTGGCCTCTTAGCTCCCAAAAGCTTATTTTATTGATCTACGGGTCCATGATGCTTTGCCTTCTCTTCATGCTACTCATCTAAACTTGTCAACTAGCTTCCAACGAGCATAAAGGATGGGGAATCCGCCACTTTTAGCTCCTTTCCTACAAAACGTATAGAAATGCATTAGGAAAGTAAATAGGAAGCAATTGACTAAGAAAATGGTTATAAAAGACTGTAATAGCATGCAAAATGAGGCTGGTCAAGGGGTTAAAAGTGCATAAATAATGACCACATCATTGAGTAATTGGGATGAGCTATAACAGGCCGCCTTTCAAATACTGGGGTCTACCTATTGCTTCAAGAAAGCTGTCTATTTTGGAGTGTTCAATACTAGTTGATAAAGTTTCTATTAGAATTAGAGCATGTACTTGGGTCAAGAAAACTAAGTTATGCAGGAAGATTAACATTGGTCAAGTCAGTATTAACCCACTTACACAACTACTGAGCTAGTATCTTTATCTTGCCAACCAACATTCTTCATCAAATTGTCAGCATTTGAGGAATTTCTGTGGACTGGATTGGAGAATGATAAAGGAAGCACTCTTGTTTCATGGGAGCAGATTTGCAAAGAGAAAAAACATGAAGGGCTTGACATTTTAGCTATTGAAAGATGGAATAGGGCTGCAATGGGGAAGTATATACATCCGGTGGTAGTTTTTAAAAAAAAAAGAGCACTTATGGGTTAAGTGGGTGCATATCATTTATATTAAAGTTGGCCATAGAAGGAGTATTTACTTAACCTTAATGATAGCTGGGCTTGGAGACGGTTGTGTAAACTGAAAGATCAAGTGCTTTTAAGTTTGTGTTAATTGGCATAAGTTTGTTTGGATGAAAGATGCTCAACCAGACACAGTTTCCATGGTTGGTTAATGGTGCATGGCAGGTTACTGACAAAGGCAGACTGGTGAGAATGAGCTTTGTCGGTGATGATATTTACCTTATTTGTACTGACCATGTTGAATCCAATGAGCATCTGTTCTTTAGATGCTCTTATAGTAAGCATTACGTGAGATTGATTTCTAAATAAATTGGCATGAGCATTCCAAATTTGAATACTTATGAGTGGTGGCTCCAATGCAGGTTTCGCTCTAGCTTGATGAAGGGAAAAGTGGCTGCAATCATTTTTGCCCTCGGTTACCATATATGGTAGATGAGGAATATTTGCAGGTTAAATTCTTATGTTAAGAGACATGAACATTTGGTGACTGATCTTATTAAAGATTGACTTCTGAAAAGGAGATGACATGAGCTAGATAGAGGACAGTTCTAATCTTCTCTTGGCTTCAAAGTTTGTGTAATGTAATCTGTTTAGTTCAAAATGGACGCACTTGATATGAAAATTGGTGATTATTAATATAGCTTACCTTTTTAACAATTTTTTTTTTTTTTTTTCCAAAGGTTTAAAATACCTTTTTAGGAACTCAAAATCCATTATTTTCCCCTTAAAAGTAGAAGTACCAATTTGGTGTTTTTGACTTTTGAAAAACACTTTTAAAAATTTAAGCTTAAAAAGCAAAAACTCATTTTGAATAAATTAGACCAAATATGCTTTAATTGACGCTCATCCCTCGATGACCTGTCGGTTATGAACTTATGTGTATGCACATCTAGTACCATTAATTAATGAATAAATGCCAAATATTTGTCCACTTTAGAAGAAAAAAGTGGGATGCACTTCACTCAATTCATTATTTTTGGCCGTGATTCCGCAATGACACCCTTGAAAGCTCGTTTAACGTAGTCGGTCAAAGCAGCACAAACGCAAACCCATATTTCCTTCGTCCCGATCATTTGTTTACCTAGTTAATTTATAGGTGTCTTATTTATTTGTTTAACTTTTTATATTTGGAATATTTTTGAAGGGTAGTTTGACCTATTGTCCACTTGTCACTTAATAACATCACCCACAAATAGATCTGTCAAATGGTTCGGGCGGATCGGATCCCAAACGGGTCGGGTTAAGGACAAAACAGGGTCAAGAAATAGTTTCTAACACCTATTTTTACGATTTTCTTAATAATTTCTTTTTAAAGGCTTGCATAGAATCCATGGAATAATTATGAGGTAAAATCTAATCGGGTGATAATTAATGGGGAAATTAATTACCTGGGTAATTAGTTCCCTTGATAATAGGTTTGTCATACAAGAGTAATGATTACCGAAGGAGATGTTTTACTCCCATAATCATTACTCGGGGGGAGGGTGAATAATGTATTACCCCTTTATGAGGGTAATAGATTCGGGAGGTGAATAATTATTCTCATACCAAACATGAAAATGCACCTTACATATCACTCCCCTATTTATTTCTCCCCTTTTACCCTCAATCCAAGCAAGCCCTAAAAGGTAAAACATATTTAAAATTAATATTTTAATCATATTCAATGTTGACATTAATTATATTGACATATAAAAATAATATTTTTAATAATTATTTTATTATTAAATGTTGAAAAAGTTATATAAAATTGATTTTTTTAATTTTATTTGTAATTTTGAGTACTATAAATAATAATTTTTTCAACTATTATTTCAATTATAATATATGAATATTACAGAGTAATATTTTAATGAATTCTTGATTTATCTTTGGCTTAACGGGTCGACCCGTTCGGATCGAGTTTCGACAATAAAATAACGGGTCATTTCGGATTCAGGTCGAACAGGTTGCGGGGTCGAAATTTTCGGGTCTTGTCCCTGGAAAAACGGGTTGAATCGAGGTTTTGGATGCGGTCAGAAAGATCTACCTACAAATGGTCCCCTCTTTTCTCTTTGATTTTGGTCCCCTCTTTTCTCTTTGATTTTTATATCAAAATTAAAGGTAAATAAATGAATGGAATGTAGGTAGTATCATATAATACCTCACGTGTTCGGATTATTAGCAAGGTCTTATGATTTTTTTTCTTTCTTACTTCTTTTTTAGTTTTTTGACTAGTTGATATTTTTGAGTAATCCTCTAATAATAATAATAATAATAATAGTAGTAGTAGTAGTTGTTGTTGTTGGTACCCTTTATAAAATCATGTACTAGGGGATCTTGAATTGATTAAAAATGTACTGAGTACAATGAATTAACTTACTCCGGCATTAATAATTCAATTTTATCTATTTTAGTTCATAATTACGTCCAAAATTAACCATTTGAACAAAATCTCATCAGTTTATTTTCTAAGATGTATAAAAAAAAACTAGTAGATATTTGTAGCTATTTTTTTTCTACAATAAAAAAGAAGATAAATCAGAACTAAATAGCAAACATATCATATCCCACTTCACATTTTTTTCCTATCTCAAAAAGACCTTTTTATGAAACATCCTCATTCCTTTTTTTCATACAACCTTTCCTTTTTTTCATAAATAAATTCAACTCAACATAAGAAAAACGTACTCAAAAAAATTTCTTCATCTTTTTCGTTTTACACTTCATCTATAATATATCCTCATCCCGCAAGAATCATGCCGGCCGATTATTATCAGCCAAATGAATTCAGAGGAGGATGGAGATCAGCCATTTTCATCATCTGTAAGCCCACTTACCTATTTAATTATCATTTTTCAACAAATATATATATATATATATATATATATATATATATATGTGCGCGCGCGCGTGTTCCGGAGTATAAGTAGTAAAGACTAGGACTCGCTATATCGAGTTATCACAAATTCTCGTAATAATAATAAGGTGAAATTGAGTAAATTTAATCCAAGGGATTAACTATACGATTTATTTATTTAAAGAGTGATAATTTTAATTTATTAATGGATATGTGTGTGTAGTTGTGGAGATGGCGGAGAGATTTGCATATTATGGAATAACAGGGAATTTGATAATGTACCTAACAAAGGTAATGAAACAACCACTAGCAACGGCAGCTAAGAATGTGAACTCTTGGAACGCTGTTTCTTCATTTGCTCTCTTCGTTGCCGCCTTCTTTGCAGACTCATACCTTGGTCGCTTCACCACTACTCTAATTTCCTCTATCATTTATCTCCTGGTTTGTCTTTTTTTACTTCCATACTTCATTACTCCTCCATGTCATTTTATTTATACAGTATATAACTTGTATATATATATGATTATGAAACCGTATCCCGGAATATATGCCTCTATTAAGTTTGTCCATGAAATTTTGAGATATATTATTTCCAACACAAACTTTACTAAATTCTACGCTCTTTTTCTAACCTTTCCCGACTTTAACCCTTGCATTTTTACCCACAAACAACCCTAGCTAGAGATGGAAAGAGTGAAGGGAAAACCATTAAAAAGCCGACTCTCCAGCATACCCACCAGCCAACTGGCCACAGAAAAGGGAGGAGGGGGTACTCGTACTCATACTCATGTCGCCGACCACGTGGAAGAGAGAAAGGGCTGGGCAGGGGTAGTGATGGAAAAGGAAAGGCAAAGTGTGTTGGATATAGCAAAATCGTGTGTTGGATATAGCAAAATCGTGTGCGGGATTTAGCAATTACCTAAATTTATTTACTTTGCTTTCTCATTTTTAACCATAATTGTATCCATAAACACCAAATAATACTCCTTTGTTTAGCTTTGATTAAAATAATAATAAGGTACAAAAATGACGGGAGTAGTATGATACTGTATTAATATACTCACAAATTAGTAAAATCATCCATCTTTTGCAGCTTGTAAACATTTTTTTTTTCTTCATAAAAAGGTACTATATAAAATATAATCCTAAAAAATCAAGTTGGAAAATAAAGTACGAAGATTATGGAGAAAACTAGAAAAGGATAAATATTGATACTCTTCGTCTGTTAAAAACATCGTTGGTATCCCTAAATTTGATGGAAATTTCTTAAAATACCCAAAAAGCTTCAATTTGTCATTTTTAAATGTTTAGCTTAGCCATTTTATATTTATTTATTGGCGATAATTTGTTAAACTTTTATCACAAATTCAGTTTACTTAATCTAAATATTTTTTCTTTAATAAATTTAACTATTAGAAAACTCAAATTCTATTAATTTGGATATTTGATAGGCAATTTATATAATTTAGGGGTATCAGTGACGTTTTTAAAAATTGAGGGGCACTACGTAAAAATCGAAAAAACACCAAGTGTATCATGTAGAAAATCCCAAAAATATATAAAAAAATTGAATTTGGGACAAAGTCGGTCAGCGACTTTGGTCAGGGGTATCTTAAAATAAATGGAGGCCCGGTGCATTACAAAAAAATAAGGCCCCAAATATGAATGTACGAATGTACTATACGTCGAGGTTTATATTAAATTTCATCCATAAAACTTGTAAATTCAGTGGTTAAAACCGGAGGCCCGGTTCCGTCGCCCGTAGTTGCCCGTGGTATTAGACACCCGGCACACCCCTGACTTTGGTTAATACTAAAGGTTGAGCGACTTTGCTATCGTACCAATTTTTTTGTCCTTCATAATATTTTTGAAAAAATCTTAATTTACGTACTAAAACTGATCGGGTGTTAAAGTTAAAACTAGCCAGCAAAAACATGTTAAATCTCAACAATAGTTATCGGTTGTTTCTTGTAAACTACTTGAGTTGTGGCCCTTAAACTCAATTCTGGACTCAAACTAGTTAATACCCGCTTATTTATCACTATTTAGGATTCGCTTAGAATAAAGGTAATTATTATTGGAATAATGAAGGTTAAAATAAGCATAAATGAGAGGAGATGGGTGGTTAGTGATAGTCGTGAAGGGTGGAAAGAGGATGTGGGGGAGGAATTATTAGCTCTATATGGAGGTAATACATTACTCGGGGAAAGTTGCCGGGTAACTATTATCCCCTTAATGGAGGGATTATTACATTATCTTTCCCATTTCAATCAACCTCCATCACTTTCATCCATTTTTTTAGCTTATTTAAGATTTATTACCCTAATAATAATTATCTCCATTCCAAGCGAGAAACAAAAAAAGTTATGTTATGCATATGATGTTTTATATATATATTTCAAACACGCATATTATACCTTTAATCACTAAGTTTAAACTCCCTCCGTCACGGTGAATTGTTTACCTACTCCATTTTGGGGTGTCTTGGTCAATTGTTTACCTTTCTTTTTTATGAATGTTTTTCATGGGTAACTTGATCCTCCACACTCAATTGGTGCATCCAATAATGGGCCTATTCCTCTTTTCTTGGTTTTTTGTTAATACCAAAGGTAAATAAATAAATGATTGGGACGGACAGATTATTTAACATATTGACAATTTGAGCGTAATCACTACTTGTTTTTTTCGTTCATCGAAATCGCCTTAGGATTAAATGGCATAACAATTAGAATTGCTCATTGACATTAGTGAGGGGCGCGGACGGGGTCTATCCCTCTATCGATCATTAGAAAATTTGGAGTTTTTAGTTGAATTTTTTTATTTTTTATTTCTAATTTTCTCTATTTCATTTATAATTTGCCCTCTTTAACATTTCTCTTTCCCTAATGTGAACTTATGGATTTTGCTACTAGTTGGCATGTTAATTATATTTTAGACTCAAACGCCTCACAAATTTCTGAAGGGTTTTCCCGTTTACCTTTGTATGTTTAGGGGCTAACTTTAATGACAATATCAACATCATTTGCAATCCCACATAATATTCGTGTACCGCTCTTTTTTGCGGCGCTTTACATAACCGCCACAGGAGAAGGTGGTCACAAACCATGTGTCCAAACTTTTGCAGCTGATCAATTCGATGAGGACACCCTCGAGCAAAAGAAGGTCAAAAGCTCCTTCTTCAATTGGTGGTATCTTGGAATAACTATTGGTGCAATGGTTTCACTTATAGTAGTTGTTTATGTGGAAGATAATATTAGTTGGACCGTGGGGTTTACTATACCAACCGTTAGCGTTGGGTCGGCCATATTGGTGTATCTTTTTGGAAGTCGGACTTATAGAAGGGAACGACCAGTGGGTAGCCCGTTTACTCGAGTGGCTCAAGTGCTTGTTGCTGCCTTTATGAAACGACGCCTAAAAATGGACTCGGGTTGTGGATTATGTTATGATGATGTTGGATTTGGTGGTGCAGAAGCACATAAATTGGACCATACCAATCAATTCAGGTACGTAATGTGTGCTCAAAAGTCCATACCATATTACCATCATGTATTTTTATGCATTGTATGCCCATTGTGCATTTTTCTTGCATTTGTTCTTCGTTGATATTGAGAGTAAGATCATTGTGTCCCAAATATCTAATCATCCAATTGCTTTGGATCGAATGTGTGACAATGTGACGCTTCTACTAGAAAATAAGATCCACCAAACTTGAGTGTTGACACTTTGTGCTCCTTATGAGTCCGACAACTTGACCCAACAAACTTAGTAACAAAAAATTCATATTCGTATGATACATTACGTTATCATAAGCCTCAACGATAGTATATTTTATTTTTATGAAATTATAGGCAATTTGTTTTCATTGACCGAACTGTAAACATTAACTATAGCAAGATTCCGTGTTAGATTTCGATATACCCAAGAATCAATATATATAACTAAAAGAGGCTTTTTTCGAGACATGTGGTAGTCTCCAACTTTTGTAAAACACTTATTATTATTATTAAAGTAAATTAATTATTAACAATTTTTCTATTAGAATTAGGAAAAAAATAAATATGTACAATTTTCCTATTAAAATTATAAAATTATACCCTTTTTATTATTGTTAAAATAAATTGGTCATTTACATTTCCTATTAGAATTAGGAAAAATATTTATTTACAATTTTTCCTATTAGAAACCATTTTATAAAAAAATATTAAGTTATGTTAAAAATTAACCACTTTTCATTATTATAAAGTTACAACTTTTAAATTATTATAAAATTACCTCTTTTTTAAAATAAAATTACCATAATCACTCCCTTAATCCTGGTGCTCGATTAAAAGGGGAACTTCATGGAATAGAAGGGAATATAATTTATAAATAAAAAAGGTCTATAATTATCCGAAATATTGGGTAAATGAATCATTGTTTTTCTTGATGCAAAGTTACTTTAAATATACCAATATAGTTTATTTTGTAGAGATTAAAAAATATATATATTTTTAATTTTAAACTCCCATAAAGTTCTTAAAATATATGGATTGTCGAAAATGGATATCATCTAAACCGAAAAAAAAAAAAAAAAACAGTTCAATAATATATATAATTCTCATAAGAAAAATGAGTGCATGCGAAATCAATATCAATCATTTCAATATAAACTATTTAAAATTATCTTATTTATTATGGGTAAGACATGAATCTTATAGGGCGAAAGATAATTTCACTACGTATGAGCAATTTTGTGAGGGGTAGGGTGGTTAATGTGGAGGGGTAAGTTTCTCGAGGGATAAGGTTAATCTCTCACATTTAAGAGTACAATGTAAGAAATATAAACAAATACGATAGGGAAAATTGTCCATGGATAAAGATGGGGTTGGTTATGATGGGTTAGGTTGGTTAGTTGGGTAGGATGGAGAAATGCGCGTAGAAAAAATATTCATATGGTGAGATAATATTAGAAAAGGTAAATTGATAAATTTTATTTGAAGGATATACTTTGAGAAAAAAAGTGAGAAAAACACATATTATACATAGAAGCTAAATATCTGTGAAGTATCATGTATAAACACTCTCATTTTTTATTTTTATTTTTGGTTCAAATGAGCGCACTTATGTCGCGGGTGAGAATCGAACCCCGAAGTTCATGGTTGGAGTAATAAAGCTCTTACCACTTGAGCTAACTCTTATTCTYAAAAAAACGCACTCATAACATGTACGTTTTATATAAAGAAAACAAATACAACAATATTGGAGAGGGAGAAGGGAGTAAGGAAGAAAATGAGACAAATACGGAATGACAAAATAGAGTTTTAATGATTATAATTTATGAACTTTAATCTAAGATCAACATCAATCAAGTAAATACAAACTGCTTAAAATTATCTATTCATTATGGGTAGGACATGAATCTTATACAGCGAAGGATGACTTAACCGGGCGTGTGTATATTTATGCGGGATTGTGGTAGGGGTAGGGTGGGTTTATGGGGAGGGAATAAATTTCTCGAGGGGTAGGATTAATCACCAACGTTTAAGAGTGTAATTTAGGGAATATAAACAGATAAGCAGATATCGATATGAGGAATTGTTTAGGGATATAGATGGGGTTGGTTATGATTGGTTTAGTTGGTTAGTTAGGTAGAAAGAGTGAATGCGCATGGAAAAAAGATATGTTTAGGTAATATTAGAACAAGTAAATAGATATATTTTACTTGAATGATGTACTATGAGAAAATGAGAAAAACACACATATTATAAATATATGTTGAATATCTCTTAAGTATCATGTATATAAATACAATCATAACATGTAGCATGTTTTATATAACAGAAACAAAAATACAACAATATAAATCAATTTAATATAAACTACTTAATATTCTCTTATTCATAGGAGAAGGATATGAACCTTATAGGCTGATGTGTGTGTATTTTTGCAAGGGGTAGGGTATGGGTATGATGAGTTTTTAGGGAGGGGGTAAGTTTCTCGAGGGGAGGGGTGGCCGGGTAGGTTAATATTTGAATTTAAGAGTGCAATTTAGGAAATATAAGCAGTTATCGAAAGGGGGAATTGTTCATGGATTGGGATGGAGTTGGTTACAATGGGTTATGTTGGTTAGTTTGGTGGGACGGATGAATGCGAATGGAAAAAGAGATGACATGGTGAGGTAATATTTTAAAAGGTAATAGATAAATTTCATTTGAAGGAAGTATTATGAGAAAATGAGAAACGTACACATATTATAAATATAGGCTAAATACATTTGGAGAGGGAAAAGGGTCACGGAAAAAAAAAAAAAGAGAAAACTAGGGAATGACAAAAGAGTGGTTTTATGATTATAAGTAGTCTATATTGAACTGATTGATATTGATCTATTTCAATTCATGTAAAAGGAATAAAATGGAGGGAGAACAAATGATGAAAATATGGAAAATGGAGTATGAGAAGTTTGTTTCAAATTTATCCTATGTTTGTTGGATTTTCGTTTGTATTTGAGAGGAAAATAGATCTCCCTATTTATATCCTCATTATCTCTCTATTACCTCATTTGTTAATAAAACCTGAAATTTGGCATATTTTGTTTCCTTTCTCTTATCTTCTCATCAAAATAAAGCCTTAGACCTCTATTGAACAAGACATTCTCTATTATGTATGAAGTCTCTTATCCCTCAATGTAGATGAATGACTTTTAATATCATATCTGACAAGTTTGGGAAGGTACATAATGAGTTTTGTGAAGGTAGAGATCACGAGATCAAATAGGAAAATTTATTAGCAAACACCACGTGCATAAAAATTCGAGCTCATTAAATTTAAAGATCTTATTCTATAAAAATAAGTGCTACGTAAAATTGAAAAACACACCGATATCGTGAAAAAAAACCAAAAACTCTGGAGTATCATATGTAAACACTTTCATCTTGGTTTTCTTTTCCAAAACAATTTATAATTATGACATGACCTATGTACCATATTTCATTATATCGTGAAGTTCATCGCTGATTATTTTAGTATCCGTGCAACGCACGAGCATAAAAACTAGTTTATCATCTAACAATGGCCAAAACCAACAAAACTACTAAGTGATGGATGTGTATGAATTTTTAATATCCCAACGGTATTCTATTTTATTTTTAAGAAAATTTATAGACAATTTATTTTCTTTGACCGAACAAATAAACCATAACTATTAACAATACCAACGCTCTGTATTAAATAAGAATTTGTGCAGAATTAGATATAGTCAAGAATTTATCTTCTAACAATGGCTAAACCCAACAAACAACAGCTAGTCTTGTTTAAGACGACACTATCCAACTTAAACTTTAGAGGAATCAAATATCACCCATATGGATAAATAAGACATATCTTTAACCTTTTCAATGCATTATGTTTTTATCCTATTCATCCCACAAAATTAGCTATGTGATGGATGTGCATGAATTCTTAAAAGTAATCCGTATTTGATAACTACACCAAGAGTCCAATGTTCGAAACGTTGCTATTGTTGGAAATAGGGGTTCTTTGACCCAATTCTACTTTACAATTATCCCACATTGTTAGGGAAATTTTTGTCTTTGGAGGGTTTATATACTTGAATACTCCTTATCTTATCAGTTGTGGTTTAAAGCCTTTTGTGGAGGCTTGCGAGGTGCTTAATATAGTGTGAACACGTGCATGGGTTTGGGACAACAAGGTAGGGTGGGCAAAATCCGATCCGGACTGAAAAAATGGACATGTCCGGACTACAATCTACCGGACTGGAACCAGAATTAAAAATTCTGATCCAGTCTCCGATCCAACATTTTCTAAGATTTCGGTTTCTGGTCCGGTCCGGTCCGGAACCGTTTTTTTCCGGTTTAGACCGAAAAGAATGGAAATATTGTTTTCTTTATTTTTTTACTTAAAAAATATTATAACCCGGTCCAATGGACCGGAAGTTGAAAAAATGGCGTATTATGTCAAATTTCGGTCCAACCGGTTCGGTCCGTTCTTGGACAAGAATTTTCCTGCCCCGGTCCCATGGACCGGAATTTTCGTAATCCAGTCCGGTCCGAAATTTTTGTCGATTCCAATTTCGTTCCGGTTTGGACCGGTGCCCAGCCCTACAACGGTACAACCAGGAACTCACGTTTTGAGATTTGGCAATCACTTAATTTTTTGGGCGAAGGCCGCATGTAGGAGAAATCTCAAAACACGAGTCCGAGCTGCTACTCACATGTGTATATAGGACAGATCTTTTACGTTTCCAATGCATTCATTTTTTATCTTATTCATCCCACATAAGTATATTTGACCTGTTTTAAGCTTAAGATGGATAGTACTCATCTTAAAAAAGCTTTTGTTGTTTTTAAGGAACATAGGTTTGGTGGAGCCGCTCTTTGTTTATTTGTTCCTTCTTTTTGATAACATATTTAAAGGAAAGCGATATGAGGTTACTACATGGTATAGAATAAATTAAAATATTCGCAAAATTAACTTAATTAAGTTAGCATATTCTTTATAATTTCACATGTTATGTTTATTTTTCAGAGTAAATGTGCAATGTCATACCCTTTCATAGGTTATCAATAGCGTATATATAAGCTATTAGTGAATGAGATATTAGGAAATATATTATTTATGTTAAAAGATATTATTATGGAATCATAATATTATCTAGAATATTCAAGGAAGATTTTTGAAGTATTCTCCATAACGTTTTACTATATATTGTAATTGATTCATCGATAATAAGCAAGTCATTCAATTATAACCTTCCTCTTATAATCGTACATGGTGTCAGCTTAATAATCGATCCTCACACAAAACCCTTATGCCGACAAGGCTGCAACAACCTTGTGCTTAATCCATCGACTGGATATGGCGATGTTATACCAGTTGTACAATAGCATTGTACAACTACTTTAAATTTGTATATCTGATTTGAAAAAGCACTTTCGATCGGTTATCTGACTCGTACTTTTCCGGTATTAATACTCCTTTTTTCATTCATAGTCCTACCTTTGACTATGCCTGGATCTTCTATCCTTTCTTTTCATTTATATCATCCCACCTTTTTATTTTAACATATTTTAAAATAACCTACTCCCTCCTATTCTCTAATATTTCCATATTTGTTTTCGACAAAAAAATAGTAGTCTTGGGGATCCGTTCTATCAATGAATTCTGAAAGTTCGTTTATTTTGAACTCATCCATGTAACGCACTGGTTCCCTTCGTGGATGAAAACGTAGTCCTCTTTCGTGTAGATTTCTCAAAGCCTCTCGAAGACTTTGTAAAAAATTGGGATCATTAAAATTTGCCATCACTCGTGAAGATCAAGAGCGAAAGCTCTAATACTATATGATACGAAAATTACTCGTAAAAATAAGATTCATGAGTTTGATGCGAAAACAATCAGATTGAACAGTAGGATAAACTGTATGTTTAGTGATTCTAGTATCAATTTGTTAAAAGTAAGAGTCTTCAAAGTTGTCTTTAATGAATTCGGATCTCTGGTAATTTTTATGTGATTTTCGATGTTATAAACGAAAACAAAGTAACAAAAATATTTGTTTCAAAATCTGTGAAGAAGTCGAGCCAATGAGATATTTACGATCTAGAACTATAAAACGAATAATGTGAGAAAAACCAAGACCTATTGATTGCAACCGTTGAGAGAGTTTTATTTGTAACCTCACAAGTGGATGAGTGATCGTCGTAGTATGCAAGGGTCGAACCCAAAGGACGGTAGTTGCCTTCTAAGATGAGTTGTTAGTCGTCTAGTTTAATCACATAAAGGGAGAGAGTTTGATATAAATTACGACTAAAGGCAAGGAAATGAAAACAAGAAAACACAAACTAGCAAATAGATGAGATTAACCAAGATAACTAAGAGACTAGGATATCCAGGTTCACCAATATAGCGAGGAAAAGGGTAAAAGACACGGGATAAAGGTTATCTCGAGGTTTACAAGGATAAGACTCAATCTCTCGATGTGAATCCTAAACTAAGCCAAGCACTAATTGACTTACTCATTCAATTAAACTCGACTCACAAGTTGTTTARCATGCCCTAGACACTAGCTAAGTTACTCACTCAACAAGTTGGCAATTTGTAAGAGAAAATACTCAACTTACTC